>JARWCS010323805.1:0-20957 GCA_034783895.1 Geukensia demissa | reverse complement strand
TTTTTGTATCTCAGGATTTGTAAGAGTTGTCTCCCATATGAGACGATATATTAATATAGTTATAAAGGTGAAATTTAGGTTTTTATGTTTTAATATTTTATTTCAGCTACAGATTTAATGCAAACATCAATCTTTTTTGTTTATTTTATCAGTGTGCATCAGATTAATTTTTCTTTTTCTCATGGTAAATATTATGAATTTTGCAAAAAAAAAAAAATATTTAAGGTTTTCTCACGTTAAAGCTATATAGAGACAGGAGACACCATCCTGTATGGGAGATAACTATTACAAAAGCATACAAATTACGGATGCATCCCAGGTTACGAAAATCTGGAATTGTTGTAAATGGGATGAATAGTATTTGATGACATCTCATATCGAGAAACTTAATATTTTATCATAAGGCATTGCCCCTAGAGCATGCTGTAAAAAATTGTGCATTCTTAAGAGTTATATCTTGCTTTCCATGTGTTTTCTTTTTGTTGTTAAGGTTCTGTCAAATTGGATTAGGTGAACTCTTGCATGATTTTATAGTATGTTTTTACAGCTTTTTTTTGCTATGATTTTGCCTTTGGCCTCAAGTGGGGAAGACTTTGGATCCAATACATCGAGACAAGATTGCTTAATTTTATGTATACAAGTGTGTTTGGAGTAATCTACAGCTTGTCACCATGAGTGGGATTCCACCATTGTTGAAGGCCTTTAAATTTACCTTATCTTTTTTCATAATTAGTAAATTAAGAATAATTCATTCGTATCCTCTGTATTACTAGTAACTAAAGTTAACTTACGATTACATCTAAATACTGAATTAAACTGGTATTCTTCAAAGAAAATCTCATTCATAGCCTCCTGCACAGAGCTAAAGTTAAAATAAGGTTCTGTTACAATGATGTTAGAATCCTGGAAATCTACCTGTCAAAACATAGTGGTTATATAAAATTATACTCCACAGATATCTCCTTCCTAATTATTTCTACACATCTAGAACAAAAGTGAATATTACATGTTAAAGTCCAAATAACAAGTTACAGTCCAAAGTCTATATATTAAAATTTCTTGAATTGTATTGTTTAGGTAACAAATGTATATGGTACAATACTTCTTTTAAAACAAACAGACAATAGGATAGTACAATGATGCAACATGTCTTACTGAACTGACATAAAATGTGCAGTCTACCTTAAGTCACTCTAACTCAAATGGCTCAAACACCATGGGTACCTAAAACCTCTTCCTCAGTACAGTCTCCATTCTTAGCATGTGTTCTAAATTTGATTATTTGAACAGTCTTTAACTCAAACAAAATTAGTTTGGTTCTTTGGGTGTTTATTTATGATTAACTCTTTTCACACAGAAGCACACAGTACATTTGTAATTGTTTTTCCCTAATTTTAATTTCTCACAGATAGTTTTCATTGATATTGTAAGTTTTTTGATAAAAAAATTTGAAGACTGCTCATAATTTAAAATGTGAATATTACTTCTTTGAAAAGTGTGAGAAAACAGACATGGGGTTAAAGAACATAAGACACTGAAATCAAACAATATGAAGAAAACCCAGGCTCTACAATCAGAAGAAAACCCAGGCTCTACAATATGAAGAAAACCCAGGCTCTACAATCAGAAGAAAACCCAGGCTCCACAATAAGAAGAGAACCCAGGCTCTACAATATGAATAAAACCCAGGCTCTACAATAAGAAGAAAACCCAGGCTCTACAATATGAAGAAAACCCAGGCTCTACAATATGAAATAGATGGTTCCTCACATCAATGTAGGATGAACTTCATGCCATTGATATAACTTCTATTTTTGTTGTCTTTTTTCTCAGTGAAGGGAGTTTTAACTAATCAACAAATTTTATACTGAACTAATAAATCTCCAAGATATCTTTACATAAATATTAAAAACAAATATATTTTTTATCTGAATTTTCAGAACTTATTTTTATTTGACAAAGTCATGTGATTTTTGCACAGAATTACAGATTTCTGTGCGATTAAACATGTCAATTCCTGTATATTAGTTGTATACTTCAATTGTAGTGAATTTCTAATAGGTGGCGAAGGTTAACAAGTGTCCAAATCACCACCCTGAATATCACATTTTTGCTTCAGTTTTGAGAGTTTTGACTGGTAATAGTTAAAAATGCTTGATTCATGGAATAAATGCCTGATACAAACCTTCAAACAATCCTTGCCAAACATGTAATCCCATATTTGTCTTTGTATTTCCCAGTTCACTAAATATCCCTACATAAAATATAATGATATCTTATTGTAATTCTACATTTACAAAATATAGAAAGGTGAGCACACTCACATACTCCACACCTACATATTGTAATTGGAAAAAATCAATCAGGACTCCTATAAAGGATGCAGACCAATATGGCTTGATGGCACTGCAGCTGCAGTTTTACTGTTGAAAAATTACATGTGGTTTTTGATGTATTGGATATTGGAACTCTGACTGGAGGAAAGGCAGTCATGTGACTTAAAAATTTAATGTTTTTTATAAAGATTTATAAGATTTATTGAGTTACATCCCCTTCAACATGTTTTCAGAAAAATATCTTAATATAATAATCGTCTGAGACTATAGTTACATTTTTTGCACTCTTCCTGTAGAAAACACTCCTAGTTCAACAGCTGCTTATCATTGAAAATATGGTTTCCAATGCTTTGTTTGATCAGAATCATGATTTTTGTCAAAACAAAAACACCCTTTGCATCAATTTGATTCAAATACATTTAAATTTTACAAGATAGTTTCTTAAATTCTTATTTGTTCTAAGAGGAATTATAAGTGTATTTTATATATGCTCCCCAGATTTTCCATTTACTTCTGTCCTTATTGTTGATAGCACCAATAGTTTATTTTTACATGTGAAGTTCCTAGTAACCTTATAAGGATGTCAAAAATATAGTCATACAGAATTTTTATAAAGGTCCATCAAGCAAAAATGATTGTAATGTTTCGTAAATGATAAATAATTAAACAGCTGTTTTTTTTTCATATTAACTCAACAAACTGTAACACAAGTCACAATTGCAACTCCCATGACAAAACAGTGATGAATTATGGAAATTACCTTTTGAAATGGCAGCAGATAATATAAACCAGACAAATCTTTACAATCGTCAATCTGATCCCCTATAAATGTCCTGGTTCTAACACTCTTAGCCTTTGTCACACAGTTTGGCATCACCCTAAAACAATAAATACAATGTACTTATAATCGACTGGCATGAAATCACTGTAAACCTCTATAAAGTGAAATTAATATAGTATACAATCGTTGTTTTTTTGGTCAACAATCTGTTTCATAATAGATAGAAATGCGAGGCAATATTTTTTAAAGGAGTTCTGTGTTAATCATTAATCTAGTGAACTAAAGGCAACAGCTTAACAAGAAATTATGCAGTGCAAAATTCAGAAAAGATGTGGATGTTCTATCTTTTAAACATGAAATTTCAAAATCAAATCCAACAAAATGTAATTTTTGTTCAAGTACAATTTAGATTCGGAATACTTGAGGGATTAAGATATACGATGTATATTGAGCATTTTATATAAGGTGAATTTAAATAATAGCATATAACCTCCTTTTAGAAGTATTTAATTTGTAATACTATCAATTATAAAAAAAATTAAACTTTATAATTCTTTGAAAAAGAAAGATTTAAAGCGTATTTTTTTAAGAACAGAGTAAAATATATTCTTTCTTTGATTGGTATATGATGATTTCTAAAAATGTCATCAGATACATTTATATAATTGTTTTACCTTACTTATCAATACAAATAAGATCAACTAACTAGATTAATTATCTTAAATGTACTTCTGTACAACAAACAATTACATGTAATTTAAATACCATACCATGTGTCAATTCAAAATGGATACACAAGTACCGCAACATTATGTTTATTTTTATAATAATGATTCCTATACTGTAAATTTTTAATGCAAAATGGTTAATAAATTCAGAAGGTATGTATACATCTATATTTATGTATCTGTCAAGAGTTATAAAAACAAAAGCTTTAAAAATTTCATTACAATAACAGTCTTCCCTCTTGATACAGTTGCAAGTTATTTTTCACACCACGTACAGGGTTAGTTATGATATGGTTACTCTTCATGTTTAACTTCCTTCAAATTAAACCTTAAAAATCATTCTAACACTGAAATTCAAAGTTAATGACTCATGACCCCAATGCCACAGCATCAGTTTCAGTTTAAATGTCAGAGCAACTGCAACTTTGAACCACAAGAAAAATAGAGAGAATTGCCAAATCTAGAGGTTTCCACAAGGTCTTCAACAAGGGTGGAATACTACTGCCTGTGAAAATCATCCGTAATAAAACTGAGGTGCTTCGCAAGTGCAGCATGATATTAATGCAGCACATTGACACGTGAAAGGTGAATAAATAAATCTTTGGGTAAGTGTGGACACAATAATGTGCTGGAACACAGTAATGTGCTGGACACAGTAATATGACTGGCTGAGTGATCATTTTGACTGGTATTATCCTCAAAACTGGTGTTACCTTTGTTGCCTTTTTCATGAAGAATCATTTGGAAAAAAACCATCACAATTGGATGAAAAGTAAAAATTTTCCATACCCCGGTATATAAGAATTAAGTTTCCCCCACTTTGACCCCTTTTAGCTGTTAAAATGTATATAAAATCTTAAAATCTTAAAATGATATACTACTAAGAGCTCTCATTGAGAGGAATCAAATGCAAAAATACAACATAAAAATTGGGTGAAACATTAAAATTTCCTTTCTCCTGCAAAATCACATTTTTAACCCTTTGACCCCTTAAATACAAAAAACAGTAAATGCTACCAAAAACTGCTTAAAGTAACTTAAATTACATTTTTCATAAGTAGTCATTTGAAAAAAAAAGTTTCAAAAATTAGGGCATGGTCATTTTTTAAACCCACATATCTGAGTAACAGTAAGAGATAGGTCATGACCCTTGTGGCTTGTTTTGTTGGCATTGTCATGGGGAATACAAGATTGGACAAAAAATAAAAAAAACTTACATTTAAAAATTAAAAAAATCACCTTTTGAGCCCTCCTTAAAAAACAGGCAAGACTAGATTACCCAAAATCAATCCCAATCAGAATTTTATTAGGTATAATTGTGTTAAAATTTTGATTGGATCCAAATAATAGAATAAAAGTTATTGAACAGAAACCTAACTCTATGGACGATTACGGCTCTGCCGAGGACATGTCCATAACATAATACGACCACAATAATCTGATTGATTTTAGAATACATAGTTCCGTTGTGACATCACAACAAGTTACTGGTCAATTAGATTTTGCCATTAATTTTACTTTAAGTTAAACCCCAATCTAAAAATCAAACAAAACTTTTTCTTGAATGTGTTTGTCGAAATTTAATTGGTTAACCACTATCACTCCTATATCTTTCTCCCCTTCCGAATAGTTTAAGGTAATTTGTTTCTTATGTTATACAGAATAACAGATGGTATTTGTGTAATCCTTTAGAACTCTGGGGTTGTTTGCAACTTTTACCATCTTACATTTGTTTGGATGAAACTTGATTAGCCAGGTGTCAGACCATTTTTGTAATGCGTCTTGGATGTGCTGAAGTTTAATGCAGTCTTCTTCTTACTTTATTTCTGAATAAATTTTATGCCGGTGCATTATCCTATTAATTTTGCTTTCATGAATTCCATGTGCACAGAGTCTATTGTTCTCCCTTTATCCAAAAGTTTGGTCCATTCATTTATTACTTTTGTAAGTTGCAACGTGGTGGATCTTCCAGATATAAACCCAAACTGTTTTTTGCCAAACAGGTTGTTTAGTATCATGTGCTTGACTATGACTGCCAATACCAACTTTTCCCTGATTTTGCATTTTTTTCGCACAAGTGAAAATAACTAATGTTCACGCGTGGGAGGGTCTGGTAGCATATTTACAAATTAACAAGTGCAGGACAAAAAACATGAGGCTGGCTTAATAGTGGAGGCTGGTGACTATCTTGAATGCCTCAAGAGATTATGCTTTAGTCAGTGATGTTGGTAGACTATTCCTGAGTCATATAGTTGATACACTGTAAGAAGAAGGAGTGTTTTTAGACGTTGATACTGCCATATGGGACAAGGAAGCTATTTGAGCCAACTTCTAGTCTATACTCCTGTTGGATGTAGGTACTGTGCTGATGGTATTGCTAATACTTTGCAGCATGAATGCTTTTGTTTGCTGTCTATAAGTTTTCAGATCCTGCCACTATAGTTCCTCTTGCATTGATGTACAAACTGCTGTAACACTGCTTGTTCTTCTAGTCACCCATGACAAAGTGTACTGCTTGCCTCTGCACCCATTCAATCTTGTTGATGTTGGTCTCTGTCCATGTGTCCCATGTTGTTGACATCTTTTGGACAAGATGATAGATTCTTTCTTAAAAAGGCTATGGTGTTCAATCCGACTGAATCAATTTCACATGTGGCTGTTAATTTACCTATTCCAATATTGTTAACAGTAATGTGAATGCCAAGTACATGAGAACCAGAAGGTAATACGGAATGAATTGTAAGGTGGGCATTTGCAATTTGAAACAAATATGACTGTCTCACAACCCTTTATTTAGCACTACATGTTGCACAAAACTAAACAAACAATGCTATGCCACCTCAAAACAGGGTGGCAAATGGTTTATAGTAGGAGAGGGTTGCGTCTATAATTCTTCATTATCAAAACAAAATTCTAAAATGTCAATAATTTTATACTATCTGCTTGCAGTTGCAATAAACTTGGAGTAGTATTACAAGTAAACAAAGTCAAAGGGGGAATACAACTACAAGTCGATAATCAATCTACTCATTCGTCATAAAAAGCGATATGAGTAGTTATATATATAGTTAATTTCTTGTATTCTTGCTACATAAATATATTATACCTTGGCGATTTATCAGTTGAATAACCAACTTTTGCTAAACCGGCGCCGTTATCCAATACAACAGTCGCCATTTTGGCTACCATGTGCAAGTTATTTTTAGTTTTCGTAAATCTCCGTCATATCCGACAGATTACGGAACCATTACTTTCACTTTGCCAATCAGTTGCCAGGTACGCCTTTTCAATCCGATCAATCGATTTCACACATGGGATACCCAATCAACTGGCAGTTAATTTACCTTTAATTTTTAAGTCACCTGATAAACTTTAATTGCAGGTGTTATAAAATTTGTGGAATCTGAGTTAAAAAGTAATGAAAAATAGATAATTTAGGATTAGAAGCCATGCAAGTTGTGGAGCGGGCACCTGTATCACTTTCCATTTTCAGAAAGGATGAGGATGCTAATAGGATAACTAATTTCACAGCATCTGTACCCACGTGGAGGGGTCATGGGGGTAGACACCCGACGCCTAGTAGTGTGGAGTTCGACAGACAATTAGATAAAATTTCTCTTTGGATAGAAGACTGGAACCATGATCAGGTAATTTTTGACTTCATGAAAAAAATAAAGCTCATATGAATGAATTTTTCTAGAACACCATACTTTATTTTAAGGCATCAGACATACACATAACTGAAACTATAAGTAAAAAATTTGGTTTCTTTAATAAATTTTCTTAAACAATGAGGTATTATAATAACCCCATGGTTAAGAATAATTACAAATGACTGAATGCAATAAATTGCACCTCATCCACAACATTTGATATCATTTACTTGTTCCTTCCATTACTGATTTTCTGTTTTTAATTTTTTAAAAAGCACTAAAATTTACTGCAATAATGATAGTCTTGAAAAAAATATAACAGAGGAAACAAACAAGCATTATATAATTTTAGATTATTTTTTTTGGTACATAAGTCTAAACTATGGTTTGTTTCACATCTGACATATTGCTTTAGTTTCAAATTATTGAGATTGTTTGAAAGTTTTAGAAAAGGCATAAATCTTAGAATTTGTGTGACATCAAATTTACATCAGTTTCTCCAGAGACATATAATACAATTGTATTATATGTCTCTGGTTTCTCATATTGAGCAGACCAAACAAGAAGAATTTCTACCTATAGGAGAAACTTTTTTCTCATCTTAAGTTTTGTAAAGAAAATGTAGATAGGTACAAATTTTACTCAAACTGAAACCTATAATTTCTAGACTTGATGACAATACATTCAAGGCCTTTCAAATATTAATGTAATTCCTATAACAATATTAAAATGTTATCTGTGTTATTAAAAGCAGGTAAAACATTTTAAATTTTACAAAAAGATTAAGGTGTTTAAAGGAATAATGAAATTTTAAAGCTCTGACAGATTATTTTTTGATAAGTGTCATTTTTCCTATTGTTAATAAAATAACATTTGAATTTAATAATGAATATGCCTTTATAATAACTGACAACACTTTCACTATGTTTACTTTTACATGGTAACTACAAAGATATAAAATTTCTTGATCTGTCAGGATAATATAGACTATTGTTTTGATCCAATGGTTCATTGACAAACAATATTAGTCAAGGATTATTCTTAAAATAGAAATGAAGGGATTGCTTCATTAAGTAAAGTAAAAAAAACTAAGCTGATTATATGGGATGTAATGTGTAGACCTGCATTAACTAAATAAGAAAATTTAAGTTCAATTGGTGTTTAATTGAGATTAAATATAAGGTTTTATGGAGTACTTATGTCGAATGACATTATTTGATTTCAGTGAAAATGATAGCATTATTTTGGTCCTTTAATTTCAACAAACAATTTAGATCTATCTTAGGTATAATATGTAAAGGAAAACCACTGCATTAGTAATGCTGCTTAATTTTTAAACAATTTTATGTTGAAATTTAAAACCAATGGTGTGTTAAATGTGAATCAAACTTGTTGAAAAATAAATCGAAATTTATGGTAGGAACATACTATAGTAATAATTTAAAACTGTTCATAGGGTGCATACTCTCATAAAAAAATTACCTTTTATCATAGTTTCTAAGTAACACCTTCCAAAATACATCAAACAGTAGCCATGACCCAACACTGGGTTGCAACAATTGAAAATGTATTGTTTGAAGAGTCTGAAAATGCCATTATATGCCATGACTGGCATCATTTTAAATTGAGTTGTTGGTTCATAACCCTCTAAATCACCTTAGACCTGGAGATTTGTATAATTCTCTCTGTTTTTCTGGTGGTTGGATTGAGTCTCTTTGACATTTACCCCATATCTATTCATTTTCATATTGACAGGTTGGCAGGTATGCCTATTATGGGCAGATCCTCAAACAGCTTTGGTGAAATGAGGTGTAAAAAACCAGAAATTGATGGATGTTTGAATGAAATTTTAATTATCATAATTTCCAACTGTTCATACCTTTGTAGTACAATCAGAATACTTTTATAAATACTATAAAAAGGTGAAGATAATAGGAACATTAAGAACTGCTGACATTGCTATAAGTTTTACATTTTTGTATATTGCTACTAGTGATATTTTAGACAGTGTTCCTCTCATGTACTTCTATGAATTGAATACTTGTTTGGCAATTAAAATGATTTTATATGTCCACTACAAGGAAATGAAATTATTTTAGAGCACAAAGTTTTAAAAAATATATAATAGATTTAAAATATGCTTTAAATCTTGCTCTACATGAATAGAAAATTGATTTTGAATAAATAATAAAATTAAAGGCCAAACCTGATTCTAATTCAATAAAACTAATATGATATGTCAATACCTTTTCTGTGATTGCAGTTTAATGGATGTTCTTTTCACATTTTTGACAGATTAAAAGCTAATCAAACTTATTTTTTTTATTTAATCTGAAGTGACATGTACTTGAACATGCAAAAATACTTCTTTATTTTGATGATCAATTCTACAAATATCCATGATTTTAAATCTAGTTAAAGACCACTTTGTAAAGGAATCATCAAAATAGAAATACTTATAAATGGGAAATAACACTGAAAACAACTCTTCACTAAAATAGACTTCTAGATTTGTAAATTCCCTCTGTTTTTCTCTTGGTTGGAGTGCAGTCTCTCTGACATTTACCTCACATCTTTTTTTATTTTCATAATTGTAATAATATTTTAACAATGCAAATATTTAAGATTTTACTTTAACTTAAAGAATCTATATCTGATATATGGTCACATACAAACACCAACGTGAGACCTTAAAATCACAAAGGACTACAACTTGTCTTGCCCATAAATATAACATGTATTTCAAACAATCAAGATCACAGCCAGAGTTTAAAATTAGATACTTGTTCAAAGGACTTTTGTCCTGGGTTCTAATTTAACATCACACAGACTTCTAATATGCCATTAGGTTGTTTGAGAAATATATACAATCAACAGCACTAATCATGCATAAACAAACATAATAAGCGATCTAGGTATCAGTTGAACAGTACAAGCTCTTGGGAGCCTCTTGTTTCTTTTGCCATGATGTTGCTCATCTGTCAATTTTATTACTGTTTTTCTCAGAAGCTCAGCCTGAAGCATATAAGGGGTTGCCTCCATAAAGTTTGAATATATTAATTGTACTGGTCGATCCCCTAAAATTGCCACCACAGATTTGTGTTGTTTCTGATTGATCAAATCTTTAAAAAACTTCTGCTGAAAAATCATCAGGCCAAATAAACCCAAGATTGGTATGAAGTATCTATTTAAAGGCATCTCTAAAACTTGCATACAATTTTCTGGTCTTTTAGCTATATATTGCTGCCATATCTATAATTCTGTATCTGTTGAAGGTCAAATGTAAAGATTATTCATTTTGTCATGATCAGAAACAAAATTTTCAGCCATTGGAAATTGTTGTTTTTAATCAGTTGATGTATAAAAAAATTATTCCTTTTAAACTTCAATCATTCAATGGTAAATAGATAAAAGTAGGAGATGTGGCATGATGGCAAGACTTCCTTTTGAATCCCCTTTCTAAATGTAAAGATTCGGTCAACCATGGGGGTCAAGTTTTTTCCGGCATCATTGTCAAAATAGAGCCAAACTTGACAGGAAACATCTTTATACCATAAAGCTGGTTATTATTACAAACCAAAATATTTTCAACTACCTTATAAAAAGGAAAAGTAATTTTGATGAAATGTTAACATGTAACTTACCCATTTTCTCATCATTTTAATCATGTAAACATTTAAGTGAGTCTTTTTTTCACAACTTTCTGAAGAATGCAGAAAACAGAACTTTGCATTTCCATTCAGATTACATTCATTTTAAGGTCACCTGGTTGAAGGTCATGTGAGCTTTTGTTATAACTTGGTGTTAGTTTTTTGTCTCTCTGTTTTTATTTTTTTACATTTTAATTTCCTCTAAAATAGCTGCACCAAATAAACTGAAACTTGGTCTGAAGCATGTTTAGGATGCTTCCATAAAGTTTGCATATATCATCCTGGTTGATCTGCTAAAAAGGCTGCCACAGACAGTTTTTTATTCTGATTGGGTAAAATCTTAAAAAATATTTTCTCTGTAAACAGAGGACAGTTAAACCGAACATGGTTTGAAGCATCTATGGATAGGTTTCTTAAAAATTTGCATATACATGTACATTCCTGATCTGTCAACTCAAATAGTCACCACTCCTATTTCATTTTTCTGATTGGATGTATTCAAAATTTGATTTTTCTGAAATGAACCAAAACTTATTGTGCAGATTCCTGGGGAAGTCCTTTAGAAAGCATCCTTTATCAGAAATTTTTATTCATTTTTAATTGGACATTAGGCATTACTGCAAAGGGAAATACTTGTTTCTGATTGGCTAATATTAAAAAACTAAATATGCATTATAAACTGAAAGCATTTGGTATATTTTTCTCATTTTACCTGTTTGTAGCCATGGACAATTCTTATTTCAATTAACTAATATTAATATAATTAGTCTTCTTAGCAAAATTGAGTCCGATCTTGCATGAAACACCAATGTATGATACTTTGATAAAGAATAAATAATATATTCAAAGATATCAATTGAAACAGACAAAATTGGTCAATGTCAGAGGACAAACAAAACCATGGCAAAACTAACAGACATAGAATACAAACAACAATGCTCAAAACACAACATAGAAATGTTGAGCAACATTCATGCAAAACAGGCATGGGTTCCTTCAAAAAATGCTGTGTGCCCATCATTATAGCCCCATGTCCAAATGCCTTTTAAGAGATACAGACTTGGCCAACTGAGCCTCTAGTTTTATACTAAATCCTTAAAGTCCTGAAAATGCAAATCTATTATTCGAACAAGCCAAGTATAATTATGTAAGTCATTATAACTTTGTAATCAATATTAAGGTAATTAACTGCTATTTAAAGTAAGTGATTTTGTCAATTTTGATATTTCCTGGTGGCTTATTTCTGTATAACACAGAGATAACATTGATTTTTGTTAAAACTAGATGAAACTTTCACAAAAGATGAGTATGTTTCCAGCTAAAATGAAATATTGATGTCAACTGAACTTGTTTAGTTAGTCTTGAATATTTCACAACTGGTTGCAGATAATCTTTTGACGATTTTATGTGCACAGTAAAAGAAAAACAGCTAATCTATTCCGGGGGATAAATCAATGTTTCGTATTTTGTATAATAAATTTCATGAATCAGTTGGGTGTCAGTATGGAAGAAGTGGAATATTAAGCTACATTTTTATAAAAGCAAGTTTTGTAACAGCACAGCTACTGTGAGTGTAACATAAAATTGTATCAGCCATATACTAATTTTCCAAAGATAAAATCTGAGGATGGCCATGTTGATGACCATGAAATATTGTCCTCTTGGTTTTTCCTAAGAAATATATAACAGGAAGGGACACTTTTTGGGCTTACATGAGAAATCACACAATGACCATCCCGTTGTCATAGTTATTAAAGATTTCAAGCAATAAAACATTTGAAGGCCTCAAATTTGTGCCTGTTTACTCTTTCAAAGTAGAAATATGACCTTTAAGATTATTAGTATTTTTGGGGCCTTTTACAGAGTTCGTTATGGTATGGACTCCAGTTCATTATTGAAGGCCTTAATTGGGACCTGTCGACTGTCATTTTGTGTATGGCTGTCCCATGGACAATCATGCCACACCTCCTTTATTTATATGTTATTTATATTATATGGCTCAGCATGTCAATTTTCTTCTGACATTCTACATTAAAGTGATAAACATTGGGGAATGTACCAATAAATTCATTGAACATTCTGACTTTGAGATGAACATAATTGTGAATAACAAGCTTTCACAAGGAAGAGTTTTCAGTAGGCAAAAGGGTTTTCATACAATTAATCTGATTCTTTACATAGAAAGTGTTTTACTTTTAACTGTTCTGTTTCAGAGATGTCAGTTAATAGAAGCTCTCCTCAGGAGAAGTAATCACCAACAGTTTCAGTTTTTGTATACTGTGATGCAACCACATCAACACAGAGACTTCATGTACACAGCCAAAAAACAGTTCCCAGAGGCCGAGTTCACGCCAGTTAGTACTCATACTACAAGAGAAGTTAAGGTTTGTATCACATTTAGAGATCATTCATCTGCAAGGTCAATCCAAGCCAAACTAAATCCAAATGTTCATTGCTATCAGAAATGCCACCTTTACCCCATACCCTTGCAAAATATAAGCTATAGTCTGATCAAATATTACTCTGTGCAAAAGTTTTATTATAGATTACACGTCAAACTATTAAATGTAAATTATTCCTTGCAAACCATTGGCTACCGGTAACTATTTTTCAAAAAAATAATTGTCTGAGTGTTCCATAAAATTTACTCAGATTGGAATTCTGGCTTTTCGTGTCTCTGAATTTGTAGGTGTTGTCTCAGATATGGATAGTTAATTGACAAAGTTATAACGGTGAAATTTAGGTATTTATTTTGTAAATTTTATTTCAGCTACACTTTTAAACAATCTTTTTGTTTATTTTACCAATACGCATCAGACTATATTTTCTCTTGGTAAATATTATTGAAATTGGGAAATATAAAAATATTTAAGATTTTCTCCCATTACAGCTATATTGAGACACTGTCCCCCATGGGAGATAACTCTAACAAAAACATAAAAATTACAGATGCAACCCAGGTTACAAAAAGACGGAATGGCTGAGTTCAGCTGCGGCGGTGATCTGTGTCAGTTGATGGGGATGAATTAAGGTTAACTTGATCTGCTGCTGAAATAAGTTTTCACTTATATACATGTTAATATAATTTTGTTAACAGCACTGTCAGATCTTGATTTTTTTTTCAATAAACACATATATGTTCTTCAACAGTCAAAAAGTTTTTAATGGGAATTTGGAAAGATTTGCAACTTTTATAATTTAGCCTGGTATGATATATTGATAATCTATTTACATTACAAAAGATTATATGTATTCATATTTTTATTACTAATACCAGATAAAAATAACATGCTGTGAAATTCTTCATATTATTTATAGGGTACATATAATCTCTGAATGAAATCGTAACATTTCTGTAGATGAAATGTTTACAAACCTCACATACTGAGAAGGAAAATGTACAAGTTACAACCCAGATAGAAAATTTCCATATTTTACAAGAATGAATAGTACAACATCAATTTTTATTAAATTTATTGAATTTATTTTCATATGACAGAAAATTTTATTTAAACACTTCTTTATAAAAGTTAATATTGACAAATAAATTTTCATATTTTCAGCATTTCATTAAATTTATTCAATCAAGTATTTATACATTTACTATACTTCATTAAATTTTAATAGAACATTTTGTCAAATAGTAGATTGATTGATAAATATACAACTCTTTTATGTAGAACATATATAATATAATATGTGGGTAAATAAAAAAATATTGTTTAATTCTTAGTGACTTTTAATGTTATGTTTATAATCCTAACACTACTTATGATGTTTTATAAGAATTTCACATTTTTCAAGTGACACTGCAAAAATTTCTAGTTAAATGTTGCATTCAGCATGCATAGGGGAGACAACTGAGGAAGCATCTTCTGTTGAATATGGAAATGAAAAGATATGGGGTAAATGTCAGAGAGATTGCAATCCAACCACGAGAAAAACAGAGGCAATTTACAAATCTAAGTCTTTTTAAAAGTGTACATGTAAAATTTTAATGTCATAGTGAAATAATTGTAATTATATGAACTTGAACAAGCTATCAGAAACTTCAAATACTCTTTTCAAGGTATCTTGTTATTTCTTGTTTTTTTGTATTCTGTATCAACCTCAAGAGTTAAAGCCAATACATTTGGGTTTAAAGGTTTGTTTTTATTTATTGTCTTATTGTCATACCTCTGTCACTGGTAAAGAGAAGGTTGAGTGCTCCCAAACATGTAGAACCTTATAGAAGAGGTTTTGTGTCTTTCCCAAGCCAGAAACCTGGCCTCCTTGGCTGTGCTTTTGATGTTTTTGTTTTAAAATATAATTGGCTAATTTTTGTAACAATAAAATAGTTTCACATTTGATTCTTGTGGGATGTGCTGGTTCTACACCATCTTATTTGTCATATGAAAGCTTCAATTGACCCTTCCCCAAAGCCAAAAACAGTAGGGACAAGAAATCCCAAAGTCAGTCTCAACTTTTATATTTTCTAAGGAAAATTTGGTAATTTGAAAGTTTCAAAAAATAATTTGATTGAAATAATTAGAACAGTTCTAGCATGGAAACCAACCTGTTAGTATTATTAATTAAAATTTAGATTATTGATGAATGATAATTTTAGGCATAAAGTTTGAACACAGATACAAGGAAGATTAAGTTAAAAATTTACATGTATTAAATATTTGTTGTAGACATATGTAAAATTTGGATTGTGTCTTTCTGGCATACATTCCATATTCTTTCTTTTAAATGCTGTATTTCATGATGGGAAAAGCTAATTTTTATTAATTGTGAAAAAGGGGAGATAATTCTTAGTCTGTAATGTGTCATATACATTTTGATACATTTATGCTTTCAAAATCAATAAACTTCAAGGCCAGATTTAAGATATGTATTATTTCATTCAGTCTAAAACTATCCGATTTCATCTTACAGTAGGCCTTATTGTAAGAAGAATGCTTTAATCTTAGCTTATAACTGTTCATGTTATAGCGTCGAGTTCAACTCCATCGAGAAGACAATTACTTCCGAGTTAAAAGTGCCTACCTCCACCTAGACGATGAGGTCAAGGAACAAAATAAAGTCAACAGACGTGTGAAGTTTCCTGAAATAACAAAGGAGAATCTTATTGTACAGAAAAATGATACTGATATCAGGTATATGCTCATGACAAAAATAATTGTTCCAAATATTTGGTGTCCTATGTTGAGTACCGGTATAGAAAATGTTGTCCAAAATAGAATTAAATTGATGACAACCACTTGTGTTTGTCATGGTTTCATAATGATATCAAAATATGAGATATGGTATGATTGTCCATGAGACAGCCATCTACCAAATGACAGTCCAATTTAAACTTCTATAGGTCCCATTACAGCCTTCAATAATGACATGAGTCCTGCCATAAAGGCCCCGAAATACAAAATGTGAAACTATACATAAAAGATGACAATCGATCTAATCTATTGAACTCATTGTCGTATTGCCACTAATTAAGAATGTGTTGCTAGTGTCTTTTGATTGTTCAGGCCCATCTTTAAAATTCAATATAACCAATGTTGAATAAATATGGATAATTTTGGTACGCTATATGTACATTTCAAAGAGTAACTTCTTATCAGTAGCATTACAACCAAAACATAGGAAGTCAAAGATCCAAACATAGCAAAACATCGTCTGAATCTCATTCATTGCTGGACTCTTGTGAAATGACAAATAATTAATTACCCCTTTCCCAATAAAATATATAACTCAAAGATGGGAGATTAGAATTATAGTGATCAATACAAAAATATAGTGAATTTCAAATATGCCTATTTGCAACAACAGACAATATTGAATTCATTGTTATTTTTCTTATTTCTTTAATGATTGATATCAAATGGTTTTGTAATTTGTGGCATCTTTCTTTAAATATATAACCAAAAATACTATAAAGACGACTTCTAGCACTGGTGGTAATTTTTTTTTATAAACAATTCTGTTAAGAATTAAGGCAACTTAGTTTTTGAAGACATTTTAAACATTAATATTGCTAAATTAGAATTAAATTATGTTTCAGTTTTGGTACAAAATCTGTAGCTAGTCTTCCTAAGCTGTGTACAGCACCAAAGAGACGGTCTAACAAAAGTATACGAAAATACAAATTATTACAGACAAGTCGTGAAGATCTGTACAATGGGGCACCTATCAACAGGTACAAATATAGGATACTTTACCTGTAGTAATTACTACATCTCGCTTTATTAGTGCATAATTTTCTGAGTTTACATTACAAACATTAGCAAATGATTTGACTTTAAAAAAGTAAACTCAAGGTATGCACATATTTGTTAAATACTTGAATCAACCAAATATTTAATGGCCTCATTGTGCTGGAGGTGTTTAAATCTTAACTTTGACTAGACCCTTGTTATAAAATATGACCAAAGAACCTTAATGACTGTTTGACTATCTCATTGGATGCCTTTACAATTGTCGTTTTGCCAGATAAAATAAGTGCTGAAGTTTCTTAAAGCCATAATGTTAAACTGTATCTTTAAAATTTGTTAAATAAAAATTGTTTATTATTGATATAATTGAGGATGCAAACAAAAAATTGGTCAAATTCAAAGCCAACATTAATAACAGCATTTCAACATAACATAGTTTTCAGATATTATCTGTGTACTCCTTATCTGTTATAGATTTGTGGACATGCCCATGAGACGCCATATTCAGAACGAGAGATTGACCCAGAGTGTTCCAGTGTTTAGTAGTAGAATAGATAAAAGTGCAATGTCATCTACAAAATCCAGTTCCAGTGTCAAATCTATAGAGGTATACCTTGATATCATGTAATGTTTATAAAGGGAGAATGCTTTTATATTATTATGTATACATGTGTTAGCCCTCATTCTTACCCAAAGGAATAAATTTAAGTGGAAAAGTGATGTTGGGGGACTTAGTATCTGCATTGTCTGCAATGATAATATTGGCAACCCAAGGTATCTTTATACTAACCAAGAGTTCCAGTTGATAGCAGACTATTTTAGAAAAATAAAATCAAACACATTCAGTAACATTTAACCTGAAATATAGAAAAATATACAACTACACAGTTCATTTGGAAGAGAATTTTGAAATTTTTTCCCAGAAAATAAATTGAAGATATTTTATAAACTTAAAAAGATGTCTTATAAATTATATAAGATATCTTATTTCAGATATAATTCTCTTTATAATATTTTATTAGAAAAGATTAAAATGCTGTAAATGTCAAGAAGCCTATGCCACATATTACAAAGCAGATATCAAAAGTTAAAATTTAAAAAATTCTTAAACAAGGGTGGAATCCCACTATTTGTGAGGAGCTCTAAATCGCCCTGACTTAAAAAAGTGTAACAGTTAAATGACAGGAAAAATATCCAAATGTTTATAAATATAACAATGAATGTAAAATAAAAAATTAGTATGAAGGCAATCCAATGAGCACAGGGCCCTGACTTTAAAGGCAACATGAATCAGGGTTATACTAGTTTTGTTGGATCCAAACCCCCCTCCCACTTTCTCCTCATGGTCGAAGTTGAAAATAACAAAAAAATAATGACTCAACGTAAAAATGGAACAATTTACATAGATATAAGAAATTACTAACAAAACTATTATTTTTTGTTAGGCCAAGCCAGAAAATGAACAGATATATGACCTCAGTACAAATGCTAGCACTGTAGTACACTGGTATACAGATCTTTGGACAGGTAATTATCTCCCTTTCTCGGACATTTTTAATTAAGAGCTAAAAGTTTTAAATTCTGAGTTTGAGTTTTTTGTGAAAACGTATTATTGGCATAGCTTTTTGTACAAGGGAAATTATTTCAGACCTATGATTTAAGACCTATGGAACCCAAAACTTGCTTATACTCTATGTCAGAGTTTGCTGGAATGGATAAATACGTTGTGAAAGAAAAACTCTCTACCGTATTCTTACAAAATTGTGTTAAATTTGTAGATTGAAAAATGTGCAAGTGACTTGCAATAATACTTTTTAGCAATCATGATGTGTTTTAAGTTGCGCCGAGTTTTTAATTCTCTACGGGGATTTTACATTATGAAATTAGCCATTTGTTTGCCGGAAGTGGCCAATTGCACGCGCTAGCGCGAGACCGGGAGTATACATTGTCAACTTTGTAATATAAGGTAATTTAGCTAAGATTAATTAACCTGCAAAAATGCTTAGTGGCGGGCCTGAATGGAATTTTAAAAGTAATTCTTCTGATATGTTTCGCAAGATGGGGTATGAATAGAAAAAAATGAGCGCAATTTTTCAAATTCCTTATCCAGGTCAAACGTCAGCGCTCCCGCCAAAAACAAAAATGGCCAACCCTCAACGTTAAATCCCCGTAGAAAAATTCAGGGGCAGATAATAGTGTGTAAAACAATTTTGCATAGTGTAAAGCATGAACCGTTAACCGTGGGATAATTCTTTCTTTTGATTTAAAATAAATCCACTAGAAAGAACGCACATATAAATTAATAAAACCCGAAATTCGAACTCCAAAAAAGCTTGACATAGAGTATATGTAGAAATTGTAAAAATGTTGTATAATTCATATTCATATGTTTAATAGCGTTAAATACTAATGATTTACTTTTTTAAAATAAAAGAGAGGAGTTTTTCACCTACAAAAACCTTTTTGAAATATATAGAAATTGATTTCTTATTTTGTGTCTAGGTCTCTTGAAAGTCGTGTTTATCTTGATGGTGGCACTAACATTTGTAATACCAATTGGTACTTCCAAATTAGAAGAAACACATTGTTCAGGTATTTTGATAATTGATTAAGAAAAAATGACCCTTTACAGTTCTAAATGGATACTGCCAATATACATTATGTACGCTGCCATGGAAACGTTGGAGACGTGACGTAACAAATGAAAAAAAACAGCATAATCTAGTATGGTGTTTTTTTATACTTCGCCCATCAACATAACTAATTAATATACTAATTTCATAAACAAGGATAAAATGTTCATCATCTCAGTTTGTTACGAAATTTAAAATAATTATCTAATATAAAAATCTAGTAAAATAAGCATAATTTTGCAATGTTGTACAAAAATTTGTCGAATTTGCTCATGATTTGCTAAAATTTTAAATACTGAAAGTACGGAAAATCCTCAAAAAGTTAAGCATTAAGACGTTGTCCCTGCCGTCGGATTTGGCTTCCCATTTTGTTTGTTTGGATTTGAGTGCTTCTTTTGCTATATTTAAATATTTGACTCCCTATATTGCGCTTCTTATGCTACTGATGAGGGGTTATCCCTTGAAATGTACATATAGCATAACTTAATTTTCCATATATTTTTAACCTCGGTAATTTTGTATTTTCAAACATAATTTACCCCATGTCTTTTAATTTTCATATTTATATTTACATAATTGTTATTTTGATATAATATTTTATCAGAACTGATTTGGTAAAACAGTGAAAGTGCAAGCAAATGAAACTATCTGGAATAAATTATTAATTTCTCAATCAACAACAACAACTTATATTCCAAAATTGTTCATTCTTACTCATATCACAGTATACTTTCATATCAACAGCAAGTCTGCAGAAAACAATTACCTTTTTTTGGGGGGAAGGGGGGTTAGCTCCCAGATCAATTGTGCAAGTGATGATAAGTATTAGAGTTTGCATGAAATCTCTCTTATCTGCTCTATTAATGTTTAGGGGATTTTAATCTGGGTATGGCGGTCATCTTGGATTTTTGTTTGTTTGTTTGAATGGGGTTTAACGCCACTTTCAACAATATTTCAGTCATATCGCGGCGGTCAGTTT
>JARWCS010323794.1:0-12659 GCA_034783895.1 Geukensia demissa | reverse complement strand
AAGATAAATCGTCCAAATATTGTCCGAATTTCAAAATAAAAGAAATCTTAAATAATGTTTCTAATGTCCCGGTCATACTTTTCACATGGAGTGGTATTCCACCCTTGACGAAGGCCTTGTGGAGACCTCTAGATTTTTAAAATTCCATGGCTGGATTACAGTCTCTCTGATATTAAAGCCTCAACTTACTTTTTTCGGCGTTAGTTTAAAAACCACGTTTTTTTATGATGGGAAGCGGAAAATGACAAAACAGAATAAACATTTGAAGTCCTAGGTACGATGGTTGGGAATGTACAACCAACTATTCTAATGTTATGTTATACAAATAAACTCTCAAGCTTCCTTTTCCCATCATTTAAAAAAATGGAATGGACTATAGTGTCTCTTGAGGCAACACTATAGCCGGATATTGATTGATTTTATGTTTTATATATATGTGTTTATTGTCAACCAATATATGACACTTTAATCAACAAATTTATTTTTATTACATTATAAATTAGTTAAGAAATTAAAAATTACTTACCATTCACTGAGAATAAGTTTAATCTATTTTAATTTTAATTTCAAACAATTCAACTTTTCTTATGAATGAAATTTGAAGTTCTATATTTAACCATAACAGAATAATATTTTTTATGATTATTTTTATTTTATTATTATTTTGGAGGGTAAATTAAATATGTAAAATTTTAAATTAATTAGATGTTGTTTAAGTCCAGTAGACGTTCGGGGAACATACCACCAAAATGACGTTCGTGTTTACAGCTTGTCTTACAGTTTTTTTTAGTTCGATCCCCGGCCGGATTAAATCAACGACATTAAAATTGGTATTTTCTGCTTCTCCGCTGAGCACGAAGCATTTAAGAGTAAGAGCAAAGACTGGTCTGCACAGAGCCAGAATAATGTGTGTGGGTAAAGTGGCATGTCTTCCTGCGGACTGTTTGCTTTTGTAAGCTAGTACGTTAAAAATCCCGACTCAGCGTGTCGGTCTAGTTCATTCAACACCCATCATTAATATGCTCTCGTCCTGAATATGCATGAAATATTTGCCACTGGACGCTAACTAAGCACCATTCAATCAACCAATCCATTTCCGAAGGCATCGGGGTAATCATTTTTACACGTTTGTAATTCATATTTTATGTTTCATAGACAATCATATCTCGTCTCTTATTTCTATACATATTGGTGCTGATATGAACCAGTTATACACTTATGAGTATTTAGCAACTTGAAGATCAAATGGACCAGAAATATTCATGGTTTCGGACATCATTCGACATGTTCCAAGTTTGTTAGTAAGAAATATCATATCATTTAAATTTCATGTATAGTTACAATGGAGACTTAGTACTCAAATGATATTGAGTGTTAATATTATTCATTTACACATTCTAATTGTTATTTGAGATCTTAATTAGAAGGTTAAATCGAATCTCAGGGAGAGAGCTGAAATAACATTGACTCAGGAGATATTTAAAAAGCACTCCAGAGTTATTTTCTTTAGATTAAACAATCCTTAATATTTTGACCTATGCAAGATTTTTTCTCTTGCGAATGTCACTTTCATTTCATTTTCCTAATTGATTTTAAAGATCATTCGTACTGTTTTCTTATTAAAGTTCGGATTTTAAAAGTTTCAACTTAATGTGTGATTTCAATTTTAATTGGTCATATTAAGAGTTCATGAGCAAATATTTGCATCTTGTAGAACTTAAGCTATATACATAATAGAGACGATCTTTTAATTCTGGATACAACTTATGCATATTTGCTTGAATATATATAGGGACAATTCACATTCACTTCACATTCGTATATAATTAACATAAGAATCGTATTTGTGATTTCATTCGCCACAGGACCCTGCTTTAATCCTATCTATATTTGTTTATTCGTGCGAATGCATTGAAGTAAAGGATACATTAAAAGTTAAATTGATCAGGTGAAATCACTTTCATCTATTCAAGGTTTGTAACAACCGCAGCGGACAAAAGACATCTTAAGACGATCGATATACATTCTTTGAAAAGATTTACTATAACATTAATCGATTTGTTTCCAATAAAACATTTTATATATCCGGATACATTTATAATTCATCTACCATTTTCCATTATAAGAAGGAGAAAATTGCCGTCTTCGTGGGGATACTGTTCAGAAAAAATTGCATTAGTAGCAAAAGTGAGAATTCTGATTAGAAAATTGGAAGTTTTAAACTAAAAATTGTTGGAATATGATGAGGAAAGGATCAAGTTCCCCGGGAGGAGATACACAGAGCAAAGATAGCTCTAAACTGGACATAAGAAAAACTTCTGCTGTGAAATCACCAACAATGGATGTTCTTCGACGGGAAAGCAGCATGGCATCAGCTTCCTCTTCCGTGGTAAAATCTCAGCCTCCCGGTTTTAGTGGAGCATCTCTTGTGGGATTACTTGCTTCTAAAAGACTTGCAAAAAGATTAAGCAACAGACTTCACAATAACAGAACTGGGAGTGTGATGAGTTCACGACTTTCTGGAATGGGAGTTAAACGTGAGCCAACATATCGCATGGAACCATACAGAAAATTCGACTCGCAAAAAGTTCAGAAGGTTATTGAAAGTGTTGTAATTGATAAACTCAGTGGATATCGGTACAACCCTAAACTCTGTGCTCTTATGAGCAAAGTTATTAGTGAGGAAATTCGGGACAAAGTTAAGGCTCTTCATTTTGACAGATACAAAATCATTGCCGTTGTTGTGATTGGAGAAAAGAAAAATCAAGATATTACTGCTTGCAGTAGATCTGTATGGGACGACAGACACGACAGCTATGCCAGTTACGAGTACCAATCGAAGGATGTGATATGCTCGGTCACTGTGTATGGTCTGTATTACGAGTAAATGTCGACTGGTTTGTTTTTTTAAAGCATTTCTGTGTTACACATATATTCTATTTTTGCTATATGCATTGATTATGATCTGACATAATCTATATTTAGCTGGATTTTGACAATACAATAAATTTTGTGAATACTAAACTATTTTACATTTAAATCCTAGTATCGAATTTGGTACCGTATATTTAAGAAGAGTATTCAGAGTTAAGAAGAGTATTCAGAAAAGCTTTTATGTTGTGAAGCTACACATACTTGTTTCCGACGATTGTTTACAGTTTTCATCAAAACTAGCTATTCCAAAACGGTTCTCTTGATATCCGACAAACGAGAAAATTGAAAGCCGAGAGAGAACCTACGAGGTTACTAGAAAATTCTTTCGGTATATTAATGCACTTGAAATGGTAAAGAATTACCAAAGATTAATTTTTTTAGCTCAACTGGCCAAAAGCATGTCGAGCTTTTGTCATCACCTGTCGCCCGTTGTCCGCTTAACCGGTCATCGTTTACTCTTCTCCCTTGAAAGCACCCGTCCAAATAAAACTAAACTTGACAGGAATCATCTGTGGAAGCCATTTATACCCACACATCTATAAAATTTAATCGGATTACAAAAATGGCTGTCATGGACATTCATTAGAAACATTTTTAGATTATTTATATCATTCATTCACGTAGCTGTCATCGAAGCAGCAAAACGTGCTGCCGAGCAGGAACTTCGACCGTAGTACAACGTGGAGTGATGAAGTGATGACCAACTCTTCTTTTTAAAATTTTGCATGAAATTCAGCTTGATCAGATAACAAATATGGCAGCGAATGCCAATTTTTGTTTATTATTGGCCGATTAAATGAAAACTCTTTGCCACTGCTGAAACATAATAGGAAGGTCTTTAAAACACAATCGGACAACAAACACAATTGCCTCCGAAATTATTGTTTCTGATTTTCTGATGTAAAAAAATCAACTTACAGATACTTGTTTCTTTTCATTTGATTTTACTATCCAGTACCACCATTAAGAAAGGTTTCTTGTTGTTGGTGCTTTTATAATAAGAAAATCAACAAAAACAATTGGGGGTAATGGATAAAGTATGTTTCACTGAACTGAGTCTCGCATGTTTTGGCTATTATTTCCTAAAGCAATAACGCAATCCGAAAAGGAAATTTAGAATGTGATTTAACTATCTTACCGGCAATAGAATTTGGTGTTCGAAGTATCTCAGGTGTCGTTGTTTGTCCTGGTCTCATGTGAAAATTGCTGATTTTTGTGAAAAATTAAAAGTTCCGACGACGTCTAAATTCTTGCATTTCTGAATCCGCCAAGCTTATTTTTTTTCTGGCACTACGCATACATATATGCCAACATATATAAAACCAATCAAAATATTTTTCATTTTCTAAAATTCACAAATCCTGCGCGCAAATATTGCTATAATGGAAATCGACAAAATTGTCCAATTTTCCATATGAGTGGCGGAAAACTAAGAATATGTATAAAAATTTCGAAATATACAAAAGTTACCGAAACTTTTTCTCTGTTGCGTTTTATAAGAATTATGAAGATTTCTTCAAGGGATTTTCCTAAATTTAATAAAAAGTGAGAGACTCAGCTCAGTGAAACATACTTTAGTAAATTCGATTGATAAAAAGATACAATCGCCTGTCCAAATAATCTGGAACTTGTAGCAGTTTGTATTATGTAATTTTTCCTCATTTTGTTCTGGTTTATGGTATAAAATATTTGCCATGTATATCATAGTATCGAGCAAAATTTTAACATCTGAATTGATATATTATAATATCGAACATTATTAAACATGTACACTTGTAGTGTCATTTAAACGAGGCTTGAAACTATTATACTGTCAATATAATATTAAATTTTGTTCTTTCGAAAGATCTGCGGTTCAACTTTTATCCGTTTCTTGTTACGATGTGATTGCTTAAAAATTCATGATATCCATGCAGTTCGACAAAAATTTATATAACCAAAATTACGAGGTGGAAGTGGACACAAATGGGCTGCTGCGAGAAAAGAGAGGGTTTGGTAGTGACGGTAACATTAACTAGACAAATGTTTACTCTATGTCAATATGTTCCGCTGGACATTAAGCAGCAATCAACCAATCAACTGTTTGTTGAAGATTACATTAAGAGTCTAACGTGTGTTTAGTATGGAGTCTTCAGAAATGTCGCCCAATATGGCCCATGGTCAGACTTTTCGCACTTATATGCTCGCAGTTACTGAAACAAGCCATACAGTCACAAAATGACATTTCCAAAAAAATGCAAAGCTCAAGTTCAATTTTATTAGAGCTCTGTGAGAATTTATAAAGAAAAACTAAAGTTTGGTTGTAATTGGCTTATAAGCTCTTGCCTAATCGTCTCGACGGGAAGTTCTAGGCCAATTAAACTTCCGGTAAATTGTCCTTGTGTTGTCCTTTACCAAAACTGTGTCTGGTATCCCCGCAGGCCTACAAATATGGCTGCAGTTACTAAAACAGAAAAAAAGGTTTGTAGTGATTTAAAAATCGTCTTTTGTGAAACCAATAAGCCAGTTGCAACAAAATTTTAGTGGAGTCGTCCATAGATGATGATCCACCAGAATTGTGTCCGGCACCACTTACCACCGACCAAAATGGCCACCACAGCCGGACATAGTTTAACACTGTCATCTATAGAAAATTCACATGTAAATATTCTAATTGAAACTACCGAGTCATTTGTATAACCAGACCAAACATTCCTTCATGACAATCATCAATGCTTATAAGGACCAGTGTGGTGTCACTATCACGTTAGCGATACAGGATCCTGGGAGCCTCTGGTTTTGGGTTTCAAAAACTTTGAAAATTTTAATACTATTAACAATTATGGAAATATTGAGCTTCATAATTGACGATCAGATATAACCATGATAATCTGGTGATAATTATGTTGAACCCGATATAACGTTTCTAATAATATAATAATACATGTACTTTAATTTTATGGGTAAAAGTAAATCCCTCTCGGTTCCCTTAAAATATTTTCAACATCGCTAAAATCTTCCATAAGTGGGCTGACACATGAAATTTTGAGTGAGTGACACGAAGAAACTAAAATAAAGGATATTTCTTTTAAATTTGTAGAAATCGGAATCGTTGTACAGAAACACATATCGTGACACATTTAACTTAAAGTTGAGATGACATATTTACGAAAAAGTATAACAAAAGTATTTTCTACGGAAAATGAAAAAAATGTAACACACAAGAACATACTAATAAGTTTTAATAACTTGGATTAAAAAAAAAAAGCTCATAAAAATGTGACAAATACATGTCTAGTATTAAAAAGTTTTACACATAACAAACAAATAAAATAATGACAAAATTGAACAACATATATATTGCTAAAGCTTTAACGGACAGCTCTTTTATATCTACTGACAAAAGCGAATTAATATTTTATAATGCGGATAAAAAATTTAAATTTCTGAATATATACTACCATTGATGCGAAAACACACTTATGCCTAGTGGTGGTTTTTAAAGCGTGTTAGTATTTTTAAAAGATTCGTTATCTTAGGAGATGTTTTCTTTACAAGAAAATAATGCGGTTACCATTAAGAAGGTCTATACATCTATATGTAGATAATATATTCCTATTATTATCAATACACGGACATTAAATGTACATGTTGCATTTTCCAGCGATTAAGCTTTACTCCAACTAAATATTCGAATTGATAATGTAACTGTTTTAACCTCTATTCATTATAAATCCCATAAACTGTCGCTGAACAAAAAATATCTTGATTCTGAAAAGACGATGTTGCAAAATTGTCAAATTTGTCGTCCCAGGCACATCTACTTGTGAGCATAAGCCCCTGATTTCCCATCTGTCCAATTGTCAGAACACACACAATTTTATATCGGTCCATTTTCATAAATTTAATTCTATCTTTGATTTCGTCCGATAAAGATTTGCCTATTTTTGGAGTAAGTCTTGCACTATATTTCATCCCATTTAATCTTGACCGTAAAATGTTATCTATTACATCCTTTACAGCTTGTGTATCAAACTTTTCTTTTGGTTCCATTCGGTACGTTGGTTCCATCTCTGGCGGAGGCGGTGCTGCCACAGATGAAGACTTTCGAGCTCCAAGTGCTTTCATAGACAGTTTCTTGACAAATCTTCTGGACGCCATTAAACCAACCAAGGATGGACCAGCAGTGCTTTGACGAGGAGCCATGAGTCCTGGAACAACACTTTTCTTCCGGTCACTAGATGTTTCTGTTCCCGTCGGACTTCGAACTGATTCAGACGGCGTGACTGGCTTTCTTTCTAGTTCTGCCTCTTGTGTGGCTGCTGCTGCAGCTTGCAATCGTTTAAGCATCGCTGTATCAATTAATAAAAAAATCAACAATTGCTGATGAAATAACTCCTTTGAAATCTGTATTGAGTATGACAACAAAGTTCCGTTGCTTGTGTATCAAACATGAATCCCGTTGTTCACCGTTCTGGTTGATCAACTGAAATAGAAGGGTGTTACAAACATTTTAATTTCCCATGTTAACGTGAGGGTAGCGTAACACTACCCAACCGAACAAAAAGAAAACACAAACAGAGGATAAGTAAAATTGTTTGGAGATTTAAAACGTTTAAAGTAATTATTGTTTATTATAGTTAAAAATCGGGCACTTGTTCAGCGTTTCACCTGACAGTATGTCTACAATTTAACCCAAAGCTTATTTCTAAATTCCTTAAGCGGTAAGAAAGATATCATAATTACAAAAAGCGACTGTCATATTTCGATTTTAAAATCTCCAAGATAAATAAACATGAGGAATTTCATATATAGTTATTTTCAATTTTTACAAAGAAAAGTTTTAATCTTGATATCCCAAAATTTAATTAAATTTGCATACTACGTCCTATATATCAATTGTACAACATGAAGCTTCGTCTCTCAATATGCGTCATTATTTTCTGCAAAGTTGGGGAAAATTGAAAATTGGTGCATCCCTCCCTTTCTGTTTATTTTATTAACCACAAATTATCATGTTTTAATGGCAATAGAAATCGAATTGCTTCCCGGGAATTTTTTTTTTTGCAATTTTTACGAGAACGAACTGTTCTTAATGGGGTCAGACCTGCTCCCGTTTTTAATCCCAATGAACGTCCCACTATAAATTTAAGTTCTCGCGCAAAAACACAAAATTATAAAATTGAAAATCAATTATAAATCACTTTTTATATAAAATATGTAACGATTGAAACCAATTATATATGTAAAATACTTAACTTACATTTTATGGTGAGAAGTTATGTCAATAAGTAATTTTTCTGATTTAGATGCATCAATCAGTTTCCTGTTACCTCCATGGCAACGTAGGACGTTTAAAAGTAAAATTACAATAAACAATAAACATATATATAATGGTCGGTTGAGATTATTTAAATTTAGACTTAGGTGTTGTGTTGAAGAATAGCTTTCAAAGCAATCAATTGCTTTCTAAACCTTGTCAATATCGCATAATTTGAATTAAAACATTATTTTTCCAGTCTCACGGCGCTTATAGAAAATATCGACCGGAACACAAATATTTAATTTCCTACATCGTTCATTTAAATGCTTAAATTATGAAAACAAATTAAATTTCACAAAAATTTTGTCTGATGTATAATTAAAATTTATTTACTCAATTTTAACAATCAAGGATTTTATGCATGCATGGATGTATGTAGTTTTCTTTTCAAAACATGACACTCGTTCATTCATCATTAGCATAGTGTATTCAACTAGTCTTTTGAATTTAAATGGTGAAATCTGAGCAAATTTGGTAATTAAGGATTTTGAGAGAACATTGAGAACTTATCTTTGTTAGATAAAGATTTTAAATAAAATATATGAGCTACGTTTATTTTGACTTCTAAAGCTATAGATGTCGAGGAGGAAGCCATAAGAGGCCACTTATATTGTAAATTTGGTTGGGTCAACTTTGGATCATAATGTCGTTCTGTTCTCGGTAAACTAAGTGTCCACTCTCTGAAAGAAATGTGAGATATCTGATGTTTTTGCTGTCTAGCAATATATTTTCTCGATGTAGGAAAAATGGCAAAACCAAATTAATTCATTGAGCACAATAACATTATATTACGTTTAGAAAAAATATTATTTTAATTTACAATTACAACAGTTTACATGGAATAGATCAGCCAAACGATTTATAAAATACATCTAAAAGTAAAGGACAAATGCAACACATGCTGGTAAATATTAATTAATAGATATGGGGTAATGTCAAGTAGACCATGTCCACAAGAAACGAAGGCAACTGTTCATTCAAGAGGTCCTCACAGGCCTTTCACAAAGATGGAATACCATGTAACGAGCTCTATAGGTCGCCACAGGCAAATAAAACCTGTTATAACATAAAATCAAGCAACTTTTGCTTAAGTGTTCCATATAAATACAAAAATAGACAAAGGCCAACCAATAACCGGGACCCCTACCGCGGGACAGGCACATAATACATGTGGTTAGGTTAAATATTTTTTCCAAATCCTATCCAATTGGACATTAATTTGTTTATGCATATTCGGAAGAATATAAATAATACGGTAAAATATTCCTACATATACTGCCATCGATAGCCCGACATAAACACATAAATGTTAGCTTACCTTTCAAATGCTAGATCATAAATTTTATCTGTCTGAAAAAATAAAGGAACTCGAGGTTTTTAAAGCTAGAAATTAAATGGAATACACAAAAATAATTGATTATTTTTTTCTATTTGTAACGTATAATTATATTAGAACAGGAAAAATTATGATTTGCAGAGCTAATCACCCTAAATCATATAAATAAATCATATAAATAAAGTACGTTTTACAGGCGACTAAATAATCAAATGTAATATCTTACTTAAGTTAATTTGCTGAGCCAATCATTATGTGTATCCTTCGTGTCAGGGGGTTCTAAGTCCATGTTCTCTCGTTATCCTCCCAAGTCAGGGGTTCCAAATCCAAGTCAGCTCAAAGGAAGGGCGGACGTGGACTCAAAACCACTCACTTAATTGGGAGAATGTTTTATGAAATTATTCCGAATCTCCTTTGTCCCTCGAACTCTTATTCACCCATTTTGGTGGAGAGACCAGGAATAGGTTTGCCATAGAGTGTCCGGAGAAATAGGACATAGTTAGCATGCACTATATATGGCAGCGCGTTTCATAGGCGTATGACTGATTTTGAATGGGGGCTTCTAAATTCTAAATGAGACACACAAAAAGGGTGGCACATATTCACTGTTCTGTAACTTCTAGACTAGTAATTCAATATAACTTACGAATATGTTAGGCAACTAAATTGACAACAAGTGAAGATGGGCAAAATGTGCCGACTTTCAAAAGTCCAAACGCCCCTCCCCGCCAAATAAGTCCATGCGTTTATAATACATAAATTTCTAGATTTTGACATACAGATTTCCCTATAATAAGGTATGTTCACTAACCTTAAATGTCCGTTTTTTATCCAAACGTAAATCTTATCTGTCTGTGGAAATGGACAAAAATGAAGTTCCTCAAGGTTTTTAAAAGTAAGAAATTAAACGGAATACACAAAATCAATTCATTAAACATTCTATTAATAACATATAATTATATCAAAATAGGAAAATATTATGCAATAACTTGGCTAATCACTTTTAATCTGCCGCCTAAATAATATATATAGCAAATAAGTTGCACCTAATGAAATTTGACAGGAATATATAAAGTGAAAAATCGAACGAGTTCAAGAATTGTGCTTTAATATCATATTACTTGATTCCTTGTTGCACAACAGACTGCAGCTGATTTTTTTTCTGTTGCAAATAAATATTGTCCTATAAGGAATTATGTTGTTGGACTAAGTTTGACCGAGGCGGCCATCTTGGCGGATGAGATCATCAGATACAATTTTAAAGTGACCCGCCTTATATAGCGGCCATTCCATAAAGTTTGTTTACAATTGAGCAAGTAGTTCCAGACAAAAAAATTAATGAATTTCCTATAGGTTCCTATGTTTAACTAAGCTCGGCCGAGGGGGTAATCTTGCTCGGCGAATGGGATCATCGGAAACAATTTTGAAAGAGGCCCACTTTCCATAAAGTTTAGTTCCAACCGAGCAAGTAGTTCCAAACGAGATGATTTTTAATGAATTTCCCATAGCGTCCATATGTTAAACCCATTTCGGTTATAGCGGATCATAGCGACCATCTTGGTTAGCGGGTGTAGTCATCGGATTAAATTCCTTCAAAATATCATGTTTTGCTATAACAACTTTAGCTACAAAAATATATAAATATTAAAAAATAGCGTTTTTAAGGGCCACGTGTGCTGTTGTAATCACATTGTGTCCGTCGTCAATGTCGTCTGCATCGTTTATTAATTAACCTTTTTTTCATTTTGATCCTCTTTTGTGAAACTATACTGAACAGCTTTAAAGCAAACTAAAAAGAAATGTTAGACAGTGATAGATTATGTGTTCTGAATGGTCCAAATTTATAGATTCTTCTTGTCAGAAACTGCTAGACCGATTGATAGTGACTTTGCAGGAATGATAGTTGTGTGGTCCTGTACTAAACTTGTTAATCACTTTCCGATCGGAAATGACCGCCATGACTCTACTATTATATATAAACTCTATGTCAGAGTTTGTTGGCACGGGTAAAAAGGTTTATACGAAAGAAAAACTGTCTGCTGTTGCAATTTACTTTTAGCAATCTTTATGCATTTTAACTGCGCCGAGTTTTCTATTCACTAAAGGGAGTTTACATTATAAAAAGCGTTCCAGTAAAAAAAACGAAGAGTTAAATCCCCGTAGGGAAATTCAGGGGCAGATAATATTATGTAAATCGTTTTTGAATAGTGTAAAACATAAACTATTAACTTGAAATAATTCTTTATTTTGATTAAAAAATAAATACGAAGGCAGAAACGCACAGGTAATTTAATATAGCTCGAAGAAAATCACACTCTTTAATCTTTAAGCCTATTGGACCCTATTGCATTTTCACTTTTTCATCTTCCTTTTTGAAACCACTTAACAGATTTCAACCAAACTTGGCAAAATGAGAGGTAAGTTGTCCTCTACCAGATTTGTGTTTTTGGTGCCGATCGAAACTTCAAATGGCCGCCATGACGCAACTTGATTTTAGTCCTGACCCTATGGGAATATCACATTTTCTTATTCTTTTCTGAAACCACTTTGCAGTGTTCATCCTAACTTGGCAGAAATATTAGGAAGGTGGTCCTTTTTTGGGTGCCGGTCGGAAATTCAACATGGCCGCCACGACTAACTATGCCAGTTTCTTATTGGTCCAAATTTTAAAAAATCTGTAAGAAACGACAAAGTGGATTGAATTGTTACTTGCAGAAATTGTTGTTAGGAAGTTTTTTTACTTTATTTGTGAATTATTTGCCGGTCGGTGGTTCATGATGGCCGCTATGATTCAGCTTCGTTCAAGCATAAATAGATGTCATAATGCACAGTTAAGAAAAAAGTCACCTATTGCCAGGTGAGCGCATTCGTCACAACTCGGCCGATTCCGTATCTCCAGCGTAGCGGAGTCACCCGAGGTTGGCCGATTGCAGGTGAGCGATATCAGGATCTGTGGAGCCTCTGATTTGTCTTAAGAATATTTTCCATATAATTACACCTTATATAAGATTCCTGGATTCTGATTGGTTGACAAGCAGTGTATTTTATACATATTTTCACGATTTCGGTAATTTTCCCCTCTGTCGT
>JARWCS010323784.1:0-12659 GCA_034783895.1 Geukensia demissa | reverse complement strand
CTAAATTTAAATAAATGCTATAAACGATAGTGGCAGCTAGTTATCTTTAGTCAAATATCTCAGGTACGAAACGACTCGTTTCGACCCATTTACGAAACGACCAGGTACAAAATGACCCAGTTACGAAACACCCTGCACCCCCTCGTGTATAATATATACAAACTAGACTTTTTCCTAGGTTTTGGGGGCTAAAAAGGCCCGCGTATTATGTATAAATGCATATTTTCTACACCAAAAAATGGTAATTGATGTTGATATTTCCTTGCAGACATGGATGCCAGACCATGGGATTTCCAAGCCGATGAGTGTGCCTTGAGAGCATGTGTAGACAGATTTAACAACAGAAGATATGGCAATAATGGGAATGACCCAGATTTTAAACCTGTAGACAATTGTACTCTTAGTGTTTTAGGAGAAGACATGGAACTTAGTGAAGAATTTAAACAAAACTATGAACGATGGTTGGACATGGAAGTCTTTTCCAATCAGATAGACTGGGATCAAGTTATAACACACTGATAAATAATATAGTCTGTCTCATAGAAAATAATATTAAATTCTTAGATTCATTCAGTTAAATTCATAATCCGTGAAATATCTCAAAAGAAGGAAATTAACTTTTGTATAAGTAATTAATATGATATGCTGTTAAAGTTTATCTTGTAAAATATATATCTATTGTTTAAACGAAAAAAGATATTTGAAAGCTGTTATAACAATAGCATGTTTATATATAATAATGTGAAAATGCACACAATTTGTAACAGAAAAATTACATTTTACAGATTTTCAATGAAATTTATGACTTCACACTTCACCTCAGATAAAGGCTATTAGAAAACTTTAGGATTTTCTAAAATTAAATATTTCTAAGGCTAAGAAAGAAATTTTAGTTTCTCAGGCACCCAAATGTGCTAAATTAACTTTTTACCACAGAAATTGTTCTGTAAATTCCAGAAATATATTATTGTTGTTTCTGGTTGACTTTAAAATATGTGAATTGAAATTTGTGTTAAAATTTTTCTCATGCCCTGGTAATCATCAAATTGTTTAATCACAAAATGACTTGTCATTTTAAGCTCAATTGCATTTTTCAAGTTTTTTTTGTTACAAACGAAGTTCAGACACCATGTGGTCATAGAATTCATTAACCATGTTTCTTGACAGTTCTTTGCATAACAGGAACATTCTTCTTATGAGAAGAAAATATTCCTACATTTTATGAAAAAATACAGAAAGAGCAGCTGGCAGCCTGCATGGAAATTCATTAAATTTTAGTGGGTTCGGACAAAAATTTAATTGACAATTATATTTTGGACTGTTTCTCACCATGATATTTATTTATAACAAAATTTTCTATTTATTTGTTACTTTTTATACCTTAAATGGAAGTGTATAGATCATTTTAAAGAGTTAAACCTAATGGATCCATTCAATTTTCAATGTAAAATTCCATGAACATGATAAGTCCTGCTATCCAAAATTGTTTCTGTATTAAGAGTATAGTGTGCTTACAAAAGGGGCAACATTTTATTTGATTGTTATGTATAACATGAACCCATTGGTTTTAAAATGTTAGTTCTTCATCATATCAAATCTACATGGTATTATTACTTCACATGTAAAAGTTAAGATACCTGGATCTGAAGACAATATTATTTAAATTCACATTCTCATTTAAATGGTTTATAGTACAGTTTATACATAATTTGTTATTTATTATAAATATTTTTATATAAAATGTGTTTTAATAATGAAAAAACACTATTGCAAACAAGACTCAAATATATTACCAATGATGGAAAATTTCAGAAATGCAGTGGAATTCTTCAAACCCAATAGTTCTGGTTGATTTCTCTCTGTCTTGGGACATTTTGACATAGGTAGTTATCTCCTGCAGCAGTGGTGTTGTAAACTTTTTTTATATCTCAAAAACTGTTTGACCCAGAAGATTTGATATGAAGCTAGTTCATGAGATGAACATGCAAGTCAGTCATATGGCATATCACACCATATTTGTGTAATGGTAATTGTGCTGGTGATCCCGACTGTGTCAAACCGAAGACATTAAGATTGGTACTTTTTGTATTTGCTGCTTCTCTGCTAAGCAAGCAGCATTTAGGAGTAAGAGCAAAGACCGGTCTGCCCAGAGTCTTAAATAATTTATCTGAGTAAAGTGGACTTCCTGCAGACTGTTGCTTGTTAAAAATCTGGCTCATTGTCAGTCTAGTACAAATATCACTCAATAATGTACTGTCTTAATATACATTAAATGTTTGCCGCTGGATGTTAAACATTTAAACTTTCAATCAATGTCATATGTCATATGACGCTGACCTCATTTTCATGATTCCATGACTAACAAATTGGAAAATTTGCAACAGATTTCAACATTCAAGTTCATTACACAACAAATGTTCTACCTAGACCCACAATATTTTGTCTATGGATAGGCCTTAGTGGGTACATGCTAGTCTCATTTTCATGATCCACTGACCTTGGTAAAGTTTTAATGATTACTGGTAGGTCTTTTTTCAATTACCACACATGGTAGGTCGGCAATGTTTGGTGTGCAAATTAATTATCTCCACATATCAGTCTGTCATATTTCATGGTCCTTAACATCAAATTTTTGTATATAGGTTCTTTTCTCAGCAGGATCCAGGTGAACTTTTAGGTAAAAATTGGAAAAGTAATTGTATAAGCCCTCTTCCTTCCAATATTTACAAGACTGCAAAAAGTTTGCTGTAATATTTAAGGGTTTGGTTCCATCAATCCATAGATAGTATAGTTTCCGTTCATTTACATTTGTGCTAATTAACTGATCAGTTTGATATATATACATGTACAATGATCTGCCATATGAATGAAATGCAGATTAGGATTGAGAGGAATCTAGCCCCTCCCATTATTTAGGGGAGGACCAAATGGGTATTTTTTATATTTTAATGTAAGTTACCCAATTCTTTTCAGATTTTGAATGGGTTTCTCTTTTTTTATGAAAATGAAAAGATATGGAGTAAATGCCAGAGGCTCCATTCCAACCACAAAAAATAGGGAATTTACAATTCAAGAGGTCTCCACAAGACCTTCAACAAGGGTGGAATACCACTTCTTGTGAACAGCTCTAAATGGCACCAAATAAAGAACATGTATATGTAAAATAAGACTGCTCCTACCTGAATATTATTTAAAATGTACATGTAACAAAACAAATATTTGTTTAACTCGCATCACACATGATAAAGTTTGTCAGCTACCTGCTCAAGGTCCATTGTTCACTCCAAGTACTCGGACTTCCTCCACCAGTAAAACTGAGTGCCACAATATGACTGAAATATTGTTAAAAATGGTGTTAAACCACAATCAAACAAATCAAATAACACAAAGACAAACCTATGTCCACAATCCCTGGTGTGGGACAGGCTCATTGGATATGTGGTGGGGTTAAACTAGTTAGTGGGGTTCCAACCCTCCCCAATGAGTAGTCAAAGGAAAAAATTACAGAAAAAAAAAGCAGTAACAGTCAAACTATAAAAATCAGAAATTCACCAACTCTCCATCAGAGAGCTGTTATGAGATACAAGAGATTGGAAAATGGGCTTGCCCTAATGTTAGAACATATTTATTTTCATAAAATTTAGATTTTTTTCCAAATGATCCATTTGTGTAGTTATGGGTGTATGGTCTCATAATAAAGGCCATGTGAACTTTTGTCATCATTTTGGCGTCAATCATCCATCTGTAAACTTTTACATTTTATCTTCTCTTAAACCATCAGGCCAAATGGAACGAAACTTCACAGAAAGCATATATGGAAGGTCCTTTACTTTCCTATTTTTGTCCTGATCAGACTACCAACATGGCTGCCATACATCTTGCTTCTGACTGACTGATTTTTAAAAATTCTTCTCTGAAACCACAAGGCCAAATGAAATTAAACTATACATCTGTGGGAGGTCCTTAACAAAGTTTCCTTGTTTAGTCAAGACAGGACTACATGGCTGTCATAGGTAATTTTTTTCTGATTGGCTGATTTTTAAACGTCTTCTCTTCTGAAACTATTTGGTCAAATGGAACCAAACTTAAAAGGAAGCATCTATGGAAGGTCCCTTACAAATTTTTCCTGCTGGCTGCCACAAGCAATTTTTTTTTCGCATTGCCCGATTTAAAAAAATTCTCTCCTGTGAAACACTAAGGCCAATTGAAATTAAACTTTACAGGAAGCATCTTTTGGAGGTTTTGTCCTAATTGAACTACAAACATGGCTGGCATCGGCAATTCTTGTTTTTGATTGGCTGAATTTTAAAAAGTCTACTCCTTTGAAACCGCTTGGCCAAACAGAAGAATATTTGAAAAGAGCACATGATTTTATGATGTTTCCAAAATTCATTCTGAATAAAAAAAATCTGGCAGTCATGAATGTTTCTTGATTTCAACAGGCAGATACATAAGTATATCTTTTTAGAAACTGCTTGGCCAAAGGGAACAATATCTGACATGAAGCATCCATGCAAGGTCCTTTATTAAGTTTCCTCAGCTACCACTGATGATTCTTGTTTCTGATTGGCTGATACATAAAAACATTTCCCTGAAACCTCTAGACCAAATGAATTTATATTTGACTGGAAACATCATTGGGAGATCCTGATTAAAGTTAAAGGATTCAATGATGGGTGTCACATGGGAGACAGAGGATGCTTACCCTTCCAGAACACTTAATTCCACTTCTGTTTTGTAGAGAAGCTCTTGGAGTCCAGGCCTTTGTTTTCAGTTTTTTCATTTAATTGTTTAGTTTGTTCTGAATTTGACTTGTCTTTTGGACTATGCACTTTTAATATCTCGCATGAATATTCTACACTACACCTTTATAAATTTAAACAGCAATCATGGCCACTATTGGCCACTTAATGTTTGTTTCTGAACATGAAATTTGTCTAAAAACAAATTAGCCATAAATATCTAAATGAATTCAGAATGGTATATTGTTTCCTTGTACTGGTGATTCTGCACATTTTTTAGACCAAGAAATGTTCAGTTTACTCTCAATATTGAAATTTTGGAATAGGTAATTTTCCAGAGACAAAAATAGTTTAATCTATGTCCTCATATTTGGTGATTTTGTGCTTTATTAAAGACCACAGGTAGACCAATAGATGTTCAGTTTACTCTATATTTTGATATTTACCTAAGAATAGGAAACATGTCACAATTATCAAGCTATCCGCCAAAATTCACTTTGCATATATTTTAACATCTGGATGTAACTGTACAGCCTTCAACAAGAGACAAAGATACACACAAAGAAGGCTGTAAAAAATCCCACAAAAATGTTATTCTTTTCAAACATAACAATAATTGAATAAAAAAAAGATGTGGCATGATTGTCCATGGGACAGCAATCCACCAAATAACAGAAAATTACACTTCTACAGGTCTCATTATGGTCTTCAATAATGAACCTAAGTCTATACCAAAACAAAAGTTGTAAAAGGCCTTGAAATACAAAATGTGAAATTAAATATAAAATATGACAATTCCTTTCAGAAATATTTTCAATGACCTCGCCTGCCAGCCAATTTCAATTTTAACATAAGACCCTATGGGAAACCCATTAAAAAGTCTTCTTGCCTGCATCTACATGCTAAATTGGAACTTTACTTTGGTGGAATGGTCACAAGGTGGGTCTGATGACCCAACCTGCCAACCAAGATGGCTGCCTTAGCTGAACTTAGCTTAATATAGGACTCTATGGTATTTTGACATCTTAAACAGCTGGATCTATTGGAAGCAAAGTTAAATCTAATGGCATCAATGTCAACTTTTGTCTTGGCAACTGTATACCAGGTGAGCTATTACAGGCTCCTAGAAGCCTCTGATTTAAGCTTAATTGAAAATATCCATTTGGTATTCTGCATTAACCTGATAATCACAATGTTGGTTCTAATGTGTTTTCCACCAAAAATTACATGTCATCTTAGGTCAGTTCTAAACAATACTACATTTCCTGTGAAACCTGCATACCAGTAAATAATGGAATAAATCTTGCACTCACACTGGTCTTCAGTTTTTGTTCCAAATGACTTTAAAGGAATTTTATAATATGACAATGTTAAAAACTGTTCAACTCAGTTAGTTGTGAATACTTTATACACATTTACTTGTTGTTAGTGTAACTAAGTGAATCATGATAATTACATGAACTGTTGCATCAAAAGAAAATTCAAATTCAATCTGATTTTTGGTGAACATTTTAATAATAGTTGTCCATGATGTTTTATAACTTGACTGGGGATGTTCAGATTACCCATGTTTAAATGCAACAAACAATTTGTATTTGGACTTCAAAAAGAGATTGAAATTTAGTATTTACAGGGTTCAGTTTGAACAGTTATTTTACAAGTCTACAGGACTTTGAATTTTGTTTGGTTTTGAGTGATATTTGTTGGGTTTAGATAGTTTTTTCTTGATCAATTTGACCGCCTCGGTGGTGTTATGGTTAGCCTGCTTGCCTCGAGTGTGGAATGTCGTGGGATTGATCCCCAGCCGGTTCAAACCAAAGACATTAAAATTGGTATTTGCTGCTTCTCCGCTAAAGACGCAGCATTTAGGAGTAAGAGCAAAGACTGGTCAGTCCAGAGTCAGAATAATGTGTCTGGGTAAAGTGGGTTGCTTCCTGCGGACTGTTGCTTTCGTGAGCTAGCACGTTGAAAATCCGGCTCAGCGTGTCGGTCTAGTACAAAGCAGGCTTCATTCATCTATCATTGTTCATTAAAATGCTATTGTCCTGATTGTGGATGAAATATTTGTCACTAGACGTTAAGCAACATTCAATCAATCAATCACTCTTTATTGTAATATCTTTTTACAATTCAGTACCTGACATGTCCTCTAATTAATAAGTACACTTGATAATTTATCAAAGGGAAGTTAGGGCTTTAATTGCAGGCTTTGTGATTGTGACTTAAGATTGTTAATTTTCAGCAGCTTTTTAGTGAGAATTAGTGCTGCCTCTTCGATATCTTAATTTTTCATATATTGTTAACGTCACCAAGATTGCTATATAATAAAAAGTTTTAGTCTTATATTAATCATCAGTTGCAAAACTTGAATTCAGTTTTACAAAGAAAGTGAAAAATAGATGCCATTGTGAGGCAGAATATCTAGGCAGTAAATAAAATAACTCGTCATGTTCATGATAATTTGTATTCACGATTACATACTGAATGAATTAAGTATTGCATAAGTTAGTACTTCTCAACACATAATGTCAAAAATAACATAAAGAGCATAAACTTCAACTTATAACAGTGATCTAAAATAGTTTTTCAAATTACACATGCAGAACAGTTGGATAAAAAAAGACATATCTGAAAAGCATTCTTACAGGTATATAATGCTATTCTAATTCTGAACTGCTTTGATTTTGTAAATCTTTAAGAACTAATGTCTGTTAACCTCACTTCAAGGAATACCTTTTCCAAAAGTAAAAGGAGTTATCATTTTTTAATCACATAAATTTTGCAAAATGATGTATCTTAACAGAAACTAATTTTGTTTTATTTTGTTTTCAATGGTATATGGACCTGGAGCAAAAAAATTGTCTCTATAGAATTTGCTATGTCAAAGGGATATAACTCTTGGTGGAGTTTTACAAAGGCCCTGTAGAATGCCCACAGAGCAGTATATAACTTCACAAATGTAAATTCATTTTAAAAATATTTTAGAAGGAAAAAAAACATTGCAATGGGAAATTCTCCACCTGAAACAGTGTTATGTGCCTGGAAAGCTGGAAAGTATCTGGTGGGGTCAGTACTTTTATTTTTATGTTATACTGGATGACTCACTAGGTCTACTTCTTCACAAAAATTTTAGTATAAATAGGGACACCAAATAATTTATATTATTCAAAAATTTATGCATTGCAATAACAATAATATACTAATGAAAAAAAAACTGTTAATACATTAAATTGTAAATATCTAATGAAACTGGGAAGATCTATTCAAACTTAAGATTTAGATAAGTTAGATATTTATATGTATGACCATTTCAAATGTCAAAAGAAAAAATCACATGAATGAATTGATACTTGTTGACCTTAAAATGTTAATTGAAGGAGCGTGTTAAAAAGTGAATTCACAAAACAATCTTTCAGATTTGACACATGTTTTTGAAATCAATAGCTTGCTTTCATATCTTGATGAAATTTGTAGAAAGGTTAAACAATTAATGTCCATACCTTATTATTTGTGTCAAAATGTTAATTGCCATTTTTGGGGTAAAAAAGTGGTTTTACAATTCTTGAAAACTATTATTTGAAAAAAAAAGAATATCTAAAAAGATCTGTCAGTGTTTATTGCCTAAATTGTCTGTAAAAATTTCAATAAATATTCTCTAAGTTTTAAGAGAGAAACAAGCAGTTGAATAATAAATGTAATAAAATTACATACATGTACAGATGCACATTTTCTTTTTTCTTTGAGTACATAATGCATGATAATTGAGATGTCAAAAAACAAAAAAAATCACCATTAGGAAAAACATTGATAATTGTCTAATTAATCACAATATAGGTTTATTTTAATGTTGAAGATATTCATTCATATTTTTGTAGTGATGTATAAGTTTGGGTGGGATACTCTTGTGATGAAAAATGAAATGGTGTTACAAGGTATGCTTGTGATGAAAAATGAAAATGGTGTTAAACTTTATCATTATCATGATGAGATGAAGAATGATAATATCTCTTCATTTTCATATCTACATGGTAATTTTATTTTTCTAAATGCAAAATCAATGAAAATTGGTTAATTAAGTGTCAAGAAATAGATGTTTTTAAATAAGTCTAGTATATGTCCATGGACTGTTATTTTGGCCTCTGACATATATGGGAACAATAAGAAAACACACATTGAATAACATGATAATCCTAAATTATCACTTCAGAATAATTTAAACATTACTTTACAATAATCCAGGTATTTTCTGCACTAGTGAATATTACAAACATCATAAATATGTGACAAATTCCGGAAATATTGAAACTGAGTATTTTTGTGGATTTTTATAAGGTTTCATCAAATTCTGTATTAAACTTTTTTTTTTTAATCAAAACATTTACACCTTAAATGTTACAATATATTTAAAAAATAGGGTTAAACATGGATGTGCCAAGTACTTTCAAGGCCAAGAAAAGTATAGATGGCAATTTTTAAATTTTGTTAGAATACACATTATTAGGCTAAGATTAGTATGATCAGAATACGTTTTTGAAAAAATAAAATGAATCAATCCAGTACTGTAAAAAGGGCAAAAAAATCTTGGCTGAAGTAATGATCAATGTTTGGGCAAAAACAGGTCATACCATACCAACTTCTTGCTGTTCAATGGTATCAAATACAATTTGCTCCATTGTTTAATGGTATCAAATACAATTTGCCCATTATTTAATGGTATCAAATGCAATTTGCTCCATTATTTTTACACACCCTAGATAATTCAATATTTACATAATCAAAAGCTCTGAATTTGATACAAATAATGATCAAAAGCTCCAAATCTTAATCAAACAGTATTATTACACATCTTAATTTTAATGCATCCAAAGCTTACAAGCAATTAAATTGGCTCTACAAAATGCATATACATACATGTAAAGAATGTTACTCTTTCATAGAGAATACAATAAATTTACACATTCTTGCAAGCATGTAAATTTTTGCTTAACAATATTCAATCTAAATATTGGAACAGCACCTTGCATGTTAATTTCCTTACAAATGTCTGATTGCCAGTAAATATATACATTTTGTACCAGTATATATTTATTCATACATCCATGAAATTAAAGAATACCTATAACTTATGTTTCAAACGAAAATTTAATCTAAAAACAATGCATTTTGACGTCTTAAATTTATGACAGCCATAAATGTCATGACAGTTAATGTTAACTTTGGAAGCTGGTGTTAGTGAGTAAACAAACGCATGCATATCTGTACCCAAAATAAAAATAGCTGTGGATTAATTTTTATGTTTAACAATTATGAAAATGAAAATAAAATCAAAATTTTTAACTTTATTTTGGAAAAAGAAATGTGTCATGATAGGCTTTTTATGAAAACCTGCGTTGAGAATAAAAACTAAGTATTGAGTTTCCTCAGAAGACATGAGTCGCCTTCTATTGAAGGCAATAGGTTAAAATGGGGGGTAGATACTACATTCTTATGTAAAATAATTCATTAAAGTGTTTTTAATTTCTTAAAATATGAGGTGAAACAGTCCTATAAAACCTAGCAATTCATTAATAACTGTTGACAGCTTAAGGAGAAGTACTGGAAAATAGAATTGGTAACCCAACCCAGCTTATTGGTACATTGCAGTAAAAATTTACAGTATTGAATTCCTTGGGAAATAAAATACAAATGTAGGAGGTGCAATAAATAACTATTGATAAAGAATCTGTGAAAGTTGGTTTTATTTCTATTAAGTGGTTATGGGGGAAAAGCAGATTAGAAATGGAACCTCCCTTTCTTCACTGCATTTTACTAGTCAAAATTGCCACAAATTTAAAATAGTGATTTTCTGGAAAAATAAAATAGAAGATGCAATACTACCTCTATTGATAAGGATTCTGTATTGCAGTTAGAATTTTCAGCATTGAATTCCAGGGAAGTTAAAAAAAATAGGGGGAGCAATACTATATCTACAATGTAGATAAAAAATCTGTGAAAGTTTGTTTGGTTAAATTCTATTGAGTGGTAAAGAAGGAGCTACAGATTCGAAACTATACCCCTCCTTTTTTCACTGCATTAGACAGTCAAAATTGCAGCCAAATTTTAAATATTGATTTTCTGGAATAATAAAACAGGAAATGCAACACTACATGTCATAATAAAGAATATGTGAAACATGGATTAAAATCTCTTCAGTGGTTTTTGAGAAGTAGTGGATTAGAAAGAGTAATGCAGACACAAGAAGACAGATAGTGATCCTTATATGTCACCCTGCTGGAAGCAGAAGACGACACAAAAAATTACTAAATTAATAATATTTCTATAAGTTAATAGATCTTTACCAACATCATTTCATTAACTCCTTCTAGAAATCCAATCCATGTCATTGAGGTTAACAACAGTTCAATTACCATAAACAGTCCGACTTAAATATGTCAAAAATGATCTTAAGCAATAAAAAAGATTAAGGTCAATTAATAGTGATGTGAAAACGGTCTCATTGTATGCAGAAATATCTGAAAGCCATTACAGAAATCACAAAGATTTAACTCGCTATCAATGCTATTGTTTCAGCAATCTGACCCTGAAATATAGCTCTATTTAACATCAACATCACTGTAAAATGACCAAAATATGTCTTAAGAGAATAAATACTCCGATATCATGCCCGATGAGAGTGTTTGTATAAAATAATATATGTAAATGTTAACAAAATTTTCTCTCTTCACTGGAGCTTAAACCAGTCAATAAAAAGTCACAAACAAACTAACAATAGTTATATTAGCAGACCTCAAATAAATGCCATAAAGGCACCTAGTCCACTCAAGTCCTGATTCTGGACACCACTCTGCTGTTGTTGTTGTTGTACTGTTGTCATAGGAACCTGTGTCATAACATTTTGTATGTATGTTTGATGATCTTCTGGAATCAAGGTCACAGGGGTAACTGGGCTGGTTGAGGGCAAAGGTCGAACATTTGTTGTTTTAACATCATCAAGTGGTATGACAAGATGTTCCATACTGATTGGTACCTGAATGGTGATGCCTTCTAAATTACTGCCACCAAACTGTGCTCTTCTGATGTCCTCTAAAGTAAGACTAGTAGAGGAATCGGCAGATATTCCCTGAATGGTATACCCTGAATGGTCAAAATTCTTGGGAACTCCTTGAATATACACTGCCTCTGGAAGAGGTTCTCCTGATTTTAGTGTTTCAGGTGATTTCTGCTGACCTTTCTTAACTCTTGGACGTCCTTTGGCTTTCTTAACGACACCTCCTTCATGAGTTTTTGACAAATGATATTTCAGTTTGTCCTTTCTGGCTGTGCAATAATCACACAGAGAGCACTTAAATGGCTTTTCTTGCATGTGGATTGTTTGATGGCGTGTAAGATGACTTTTCTCAATAAAACTTTTACCACATTCTGTACACGTGAAACTTCGTATCCCAAGATGTGTTCTCATGTGACATTTTAATTGGCTTCTTTTTGGAGTGGCATAGTTACACTTTGGCTGCTCACAGTGGAATAATTCACCTAAAACATGTAAAATAAACAAAAACTCCATTTAAATGAACACAAAATAAATTATTGTATAAGTACATTATTTTGTGGATATCAGTTTTCATCATCAGTTTATGGGCACCAATAAGTGATTTCACATTCAGAAAATGAAAACATAGCCCTCTAGCGCTGAACAATAGCTCGGCTTATGATGTTTAAAGTGTCCATTCAAAGTTTCAAAATAAAATTTATAATTATATTTATTAATCTGGTTTATAATAACAGCATCCCTAAATGATAAACTTTGTCACTGAAACTGGTTGAAAATTAAGAAATGAGGGCCTTCGGGAAGAATAGTTTTATAACTAACTGAGTTACCCTCTTAAAATAAAGTATTGTTGTTGTTGTTGTTGTTGTTGT
>JARWCS010323774.1:0-12660 GCA_034783895.1 Geukensia demissa | reverse complement strand
TTTTAATATAGATCGCACAAAAACATCACGACCAAACTTTGCACAATTAAAGATCTATCAAGTACAAATGTTTGGTTTAAATATCCTCGTGATGTTTTTGAGCGATCATATCTATTTTGAACAAAACACCTCCAAAAATTGAGTATTTTTACCGAAAATGTTGAATTCTTGTCAAAATAGTCAAATATACCCTTTCATTTTGTCGAAATGACCAAAAGTACACAAGAAAGAGTAATGATTTATTAAAAGACAATTATTAAACAGTATTTTCACAACAACTTATTATTGTGTCACAAAATCTTAAATTTGGGCCAAATATGGGGCTTAATGTACCTACTCCTTTAAATTTTCTACAGGTCCCATTACGGCCTTCAATAATGAACCGGGGTCCATACCATAACGAAAGCTGTAAAAGGCCCCAAAAATACAAAAATGTGAAACTATTCACAAAACACGACAGTCGACCTATAGTGCACTTAAGTACAGAAACACAAGACATTGCATATAGGTTGTTCCCATTCGGTCAACTCGATCACTGTTGGTTAGTGATAGGATACGTCGTGAATGGTCCCGCTGATGACTGCAGATAACTGACAAGCAGTTTTTCTAGACCTATGCTATTCGATTAACCGAAGCAATCTCTCTGCATTAGACGGTCAATTTTCCGTAGCCACACTAGTACCAGGGATATCTGGATGTCCTAAATTCTGTAATTTAACTTACAAAATGTTCGCTTATAATCAGTTATTTTAAAAAAAATAGTTATTTGTATTCTGTTCCAAAAGAAAGCTTTGTGTAAGTGTTTATTTTAAAATTTGCTTTGCTTTGTCCACTTATAACACAAATTTTCCAATATTTCTTCCTTTTCTCCAAGATATCTTTCTGCTTCAGGGAACAAGTAACTGACCACTCAATTTTAGCCATGATATAAATTTTACCTGTACTGTTGTTAGTAGAGGTGAAACTTACCAAACACTTCGAAGGTTTTTACATTGGTCCAAGACAATTTTTGTAATAGTGTTTACAATAATATTGCATTTTTCATAGAACATTGTTTTAGTCGTTTATTTTACTATTGGGACTATGTATTTTGATTGTTTTTTTATTTTTCTATGACAATAATAAATAAATTGTCTTATGTCAAGTTAAAATCCAAAGAATTTTGTTAAATAAATATGGTGAATTTTGATATAATATATGTACATTTTTTCAAGTGGTAACATCTTATAAGTAGCATCAAAACATACGAAGTCAGAAATTAAAACATAGCAAACGAAGTAATCAAATCCAAACACATCGATATAGGAAGTCAAATCCACCGGTAGGGACTGCTAGATGCAATACTTTTCGAAGCCTTTCTATCTTTTAGTGTTTTGAAATTTAAACGAATGCATAATATATCTGTATAATATTATATGATTAAATTCATCTCAGGCGGGCTTGTGAATACCCTCTGGACCTCTGGTCCACCAGCAAAGACATCGTCCCAATGGTTTTTTTTTTATAAATACAGGTTTACCTGGAATAGTAAGATTATCGGTACATCTTATGTAGGATTAAAGTTTACTGACAATATGTCTATGCAAAGACTTATTTAGATTTCATTGATATAACAAAAAATCTGGAAAATGACTAATTATGTCCAACTGATAAATGGGCAGCTCTTAACCTAGAAAATAAAGGTTGAATCTTACTCGCCACCTTAAATTTCCCCTACATATCAATTTTTCGTTTAAATAAAACAATTTTGGGTTTTACCAATTTCGGATGCCATACGAAAACCGATCCCGTTTTCTTGCATGAATTCCTTCCACTCATTTCTCTGAATATTTATGATAAGTTTCAAGCCATTCTACGTGGCAGCTTCCGAGTCCAGTGTAGAATACCGATGTGAGAGATCAGAAGTGCATTGTCCAAAGAGACAAGACAAATTTGAAACAAACTAAAAGATGAAACAACAACAAGAACAAAGACCTGGAATCCACGAACTCCTTTACAAAACAGGAGTGTGATCAGATGCTCATGAAGGGTAAGCATCACCTGTCTTGCGCGCAACACCCGTCGTGGTTTCTTTGATTTCAAAATAATGAATCTTCCCTTTTTGAACGTATTATAGTGGCCATTTTTAGATTTTTTTGTCATTCGAGGCACACTACACATTTGACCAAAAATGTGAGGTCTTACGGTTGTTAAGATTTGTTGCTGGCAAAAATTAGGTGGAACTAAAAAAATAATAAAGGAACGGAAGAATAGCACACAACAAGAGAATACCGATTTCAATAAAACCTGCTTACTGGATCTTGTCCTTGTCTGTCATGTGAAATAGCTATTGTTTGTGGTTAACTCAGATTTGAGTAATTCGATTTAGGAATGTAACATCACTTAGTTAATATTATGAAAAGGGAAAGATATGGAGTTAATAGGAAAAGATATGGAGTTAATAGGGGAAGATATGGAGTTAATAGGGGAAGATATGGAGTTAATGTCAGGGAGACCAAACATTAAATCCAAAAGCTGTTGAAAGTTCAAACCTAGAGGCCTCTACGATGCCTTCTACAAGATAGAAACGAATCTAAAAAACTTAAGGAGGTTCGGGTGTCTACCGCCATCTTGGATCACAAATTTGTGGTATTGACTTTATTTTACTATTTTAAGGAAGGAAATACTTGTACAAAAATTATGTTGAATAAAGATACTAAAATAGTTATCAATAAGCATTAACCTTTTGGTGTATTAACAGAGGATTACCAGTTTTTTTTTAATTTTAAAGAATTAAGGAAACACTAATTACTTTATTTTATACAGGATTGCATTATAAAATTATGCATCTTTTGATGAAGCAAGAAAACTTGATCAGTGATCCTAATTCTGATAAGACATGATAAAAGCAAACTTTTCTTATTTTATTTTAAAATTCATTCATTCTATGTTCTCTTAAACATGAAAAATGTAGTTTGTTCCTATATAATTGAGGTATTTTACACAACCTGTTGCTTGGAAACGAAATCCGTGACATGTACTTTCGATTGCAATTTTTTGAATCACACAATTTATGTTATATTTTGGCAAAGTATAACATTTTGTTTATCGATTTTCAATTAAACACTTCCACCTCCTTTATCACAATATTTATCATTGGCAACAGAATATAGAATAAAAAAAGTATATAATTTTTACGTAGACTTTTTATTTTGTATAATATCAGCCTTAAGGTGTAGTAAAACTTGTACATATAAAATCCCTAATCATGTTACACATAACTTCTAAACAAAAAGATGATATCAAAAACAGTATTTGCTTTATTTTAAGAGACCATATTGATGTTTACTTTAAAGCTGATTTGGACGTAGACTGCAAACTTTATGGTTTGACTAATTTTTTTGTTCTTAAAGCATTATGTAAATTCCAAATAAAATGTCTTGTATTGCAAAAAACACATTTTAGGGACTGATTTTCAATAACGGTCAATTTTTTTCATTCCAAAAGCAAATTGGCTATCTCCAAACTGGCAATGAGTATTCAAGATCGAAAAACCTGGCACCAAAAAAAAAATACACCGAGAAACCAGACACATTGAAACACAAATTCTCCTTATTTACATTCACGTCCTGAGGTCAGCTGTATGAGAGTGTGAGGTAGTTAATACATAAAGTTGGCTTCTACAAGTCTGTTGCAGGAGGAGTCTTGGACCGGACGGAAGTTTCCATATTTTGATATTTCTTCCCCTTCTTTGGTTTTAAGCGTCAGAAGTGCTCTATAGGCCTGAAAATTTGACAATAAAGATTCATATAGATAAAAGCTATTTACTATAACTTTCGTTTTAATGATAACTAGGGGGTTAAAAGATGTTTTAACTCCAGTGTAGAATACCCATGCAAACAGATAAAAATTGCACAGTCCAAATAATAAGACAATCTGGAAACAAATTGTATAAAATAAAAAATAAAACGGAAACAAAGAACAGACTTGGACGCCACGAAGACCCTTATAAAACAGGGGTCGAGATCAGAAAACATTTACATCAATATTACAAACCTACATCATTCATTTCCGGTTCTTCTCTCGCAATGGACTAACTTTAAAAGTTTAAGTGCAACTGAACAGTATACAAGATAGCCAATGTGAAATGTGATAAAAGAAATGTGATTTTTTTAAAGATAAAAAGTACTGGTTACTTAGAATTTATATGGGTACTATCGAAAACTATCCCAAATATCTACTCAAGTTTTTCCCAAAAAGTCACATTTGTGTCATATGTGTGCTATCAATTCGTAACTTTCAAGTACTAAATTTTACTTAATAAAGAAACCAAAAAATTCCAGTAAAATATCTATTTGATAAATTCTAGAAATATTTATTCCTTGATCCTTTATAATTTGGCAAATATGTAATAATGTAGTGATTTTTTGTTTATAATAGTTTTGCCGATTCTTTTCAAGAAGTATTGAAAAACTGGCGAAAATGGTGTTAAACCTCGTGATAAGTTCAAGCGTTCAAACACAAGCTGCTTTTTCGAAATATTTAGTCATACATCTGTCTTTTTTATTTTCTTCACTAAAATCTGTTTTTAAACTGTTTCTAGTTTTAGCATTTGTCATTTTTTGTACTCATCATGTCATTTCAACTAATAATTTTATAGTCACGTACATAAAGCACAAAACATTTCAAATATCGATAATACCTGAATTGAAATAGATCTTTTTTCTTTCATAACCAGCCACCGTATGTTGTTTCGGCAGGGCGGCACAGTCACTGATCCTCGGTAGGTGTAAAAGTCTCTCTTAAAGGGTAGTAGTAGGGACGGGTTTACATCGGCCTTAACTGTAGATCCTGAAAAATTCAAACAGAAAACTGAAAGAACTGAAGGTCTTTGTCCCTGCCGTCTGATTTGGCTTCCCATTTCGATTTGTTTGGATTTGAGTGCTTCTTTTGCTATATTTGTATCTTGGACTTCCTAAGTTTGGTTCTAATGCCACTGATAAGAGGTTACTTGAAATGTACAATATATCATTTTAAAAATCACCATATTTATTCAACTTTGGTAATTTTGTATTTTTAAATAAATCTAGGTACAATTCTGAGATGTGTTACATTAAACGACAATATTTTAGAAGAAAAGCAATCGAATAATATTCTATCCGTGTTCCACGCAAATAAATATTATCGTTTCTATATTTTATAGAATAATCGAAGATTACGTATAGTTAATGGTGATATTTAAAATTTGCTGCCTGGATCCTAAAAAGATGTTTTTTATTGACGTCTTTAGATGGTGAACCTTCTGCACAATTTAAGTTTGGTCTTTTGTGTCAATAATTATAATTTCAACTCAACAACGGTAATTCTTTTTGTTACCTTATTATCATACGCGCGTATGAAACAACATGCACTTTTTCTTGTACAGTATGATATTTTATATTTTTGTTTTGTGAACAGTTCTTTTTCAATATCGACATATTGACAAACGAAGCGACATTACTCTCACCAATGTTGGCCACTAATTTTGGATTTCCTCTACATGTGTTCTATTTTTTGGATTTAATGAGCATAGTCAATTTCCTATAGACTTGCGCACCATCTGTTTACATTGAAAGATTGTATAAAAAGGAAACCGTAAATCTTGTGAACAAATATCACGTCATATTTTTTTGCTTCTTTCAGCGCATAATAATAGTTACCTAAGTAATAAATGCATATTTTAAACATCTTAAAATACTGGTGATTTTAATATCTTTATAAAGAGGAGATACTGATATTTTTAAAAAAGAATTCGAAGATACCAAAGGCGCAGACAGAAATCGTTAAGTCAGAAGACAGACAAGACCATAACCAACAAAATGAAACGAAGGACAAACATAGAACACACAACACTACACTGAAAACTAAAGCTGGAGTAACAAGAACCCTTCAAAAATCATGGTGAGTTCAGGTGCTCCGGAAGGGTAAGCACCTCCTGCTCCACTAGTGCCAGCCGTCGTGTTACTCAGTGGACAAAGTCGGTGTATAGTCGTAATCGGTGTTAGTCACAGCCGGTACAGGAACGTTATTTGTAGTCACGACAGTGGGAAGATATCCATTGTCATTTGTGAAATGGATAATTCGTACCGGTCAATACATGTTTAGTATATCGCACGATACAGAGCATGCAGGTACATATGCACTCCCTTACTAGAAGTACAAGTCTTGAAGTCTTAGGATAATCCATACTTTGTAACTGACTTTCAAAAAATTAATCTAAAAATTGTATTTTCTTCCACGGTGTAAGCTATCAACTTAAGAAACAAAAGAAGACCGTATTTTTGACCATATAGCAATATATACCCGTTGGGTTTTTCACACGTGGAATATATGTCTTCATAAATGTATCGATGTGGTTTTTTGGTCCTCTTCGTATCTGCAAACAATCAAAAATATATTTAACATCACTAAATACAGAGTGCAGCGTAAAAATCGTTTAAAATACAATGAAATGATTGGGTAGATTAAGGAGGTTCTTTTTAGGCAAATAAATCCTCAATGGTGTGAAAAAATATACGTTTTCAAACAATTTTTCAAAAGTAGATGTAGTGTAGATGTGTTGGCATATTTTCAATGACGTCATGACAAGCGCTTTAAACAACAAGAAAACAGTTACCTCCAAGAAAACCCCAATGGCAACAATTCCATCTGGCATCATGGCGGCCATCCTTGGCGTCCGATATTTTGAATTGTAATGAACCATATGAACCTAAAGAATTGAGAATTAAAAATACAGATATCAAACCCGAAAAAATGGGAAGAAAAATATTAATATAACGGCGCCGTTTTTTATCCAGGACAATTTATATTTACTTAAAGATTTCAAGTAAAGAAAAGATAATAATAATAAAAAACATTATATAAGCCTTATTAAATAAAGTATTTCCAACAAGAACAAAATACACAAGTAACTATATGGTCGAATTGGGCTTCAAATCTATTGTTGACCTTGTTTTCGTCCTGAATATGCATGTAATATTTGCCCGCACTGGACGTCAAGCAACCAACAATTAATCAATCAAATCTTTTCAAATAATCCAAATCTAACTCATGAAATAACTGACAAAGCTCCATATCTTGTATTGCTGATGGTAGATGTCTTCCCTGCTAGATTTGGCTGCTTAAATTGGTTTGTTTGGATATGAGTGCTTCATTTTAAAATGTGTTGATTTCCACTTTCCCATGTTTCGGATCAAATGAAACTGGTGAGAGGTTACTCCATGAAATGCGCGTATATCATATAGAAATTCATCATATTTTTTAATATTGGTAAACTTGGTTTTTTGGTATTATTCATCAACTGCGTCTTAAAGGCATTCGTCGGCATTATTTATTTAACATTTTTTTGACATTCTAATCATTATCGGAATACCTCTACAGGAAAGAACTGCCCGTCAATCGAGTGTTCCGAGCCATGAATCATGTCATTGCCAAAATGAAAATGAAGTTCGTTCAGTAGAAATTTGTCTTTTGGTGATCCAGGAACTCCATACAAGTATCTGGCCTTCTCCTCAAAATAGAACGCTGTTGTGTGACCTACAACAGATTCGCCGCTTGATTAGTTGCTTTTTTTGTTTCACGCATTTTTAATTATAATTTTCATGTTAAATTGCATAAAAATTACAAATGTAAAGCAGAAAGAACCAAATCTTATTGAAATTACATTTGAAATAGCAGCCATTTAAAAATTAAGCTACTGCGATTTTGTCTGTTTGAATTTAAACTTGTATGTGAATTGTGAAATATTTGGTAGCTATGGGAATTCGGGTATTTTAGTTTTATTCTTCCCTTGAAATGTTACCTATAGCTAGGAAATATATTTGTTTCTTTACTTTGTTAACACACCATAAAAAGGAAAACTTCACACTTTATGCATTAAAAAAAAATTAAGCTTAAATAGTTTTAGTCTTAATCAGGAAAGAACTGCCAATCAATCGAGCGTAAAATAGTTTTAGTCTTAATCAGGGAAGAACTGCCAATCAATCGAGTGTAAAATAGTTTTATTCTTAATCAGGATAGAACTGCCAATCAATCAAGTGTAAAATAGTTTTAATCTTAATCAGGGAAGAACTGCCAATCAATCAAGTGTAAAATAGTTTTAATCTTAATCAGGGAAGAACTGCCAATCAATCGAGTGTAAAATAGTTTTAGTCTTAATCAGGAAAGAACTGCCAATCAATCATGTGTAAAATAGTTTTAATCTTAATCAGGGAAGAACTGAAAATTTCTTTAACGCTTTACAGCTCACCATTATTCAAGAGATCCCCCGGAAGTTGTTGGTTTTCCTGGTTGTACCGGATCTGGTAAGGTCGGTTGTAAGTTACGAAGGTTGTGTTAATGTCTATTGGTGACTGTCTGACAAATCCACATGATGGCCACTTCATATTCCAGTACAGCGGGCCTGACAATAAATAATTGTCGATGATTACTTAGATTGGATTTGTTTTAGGGTTAGACAAGAGACATAAACATATCAGTTAATACATGAACAATCCATAAAAAATTAAATTTCAATGGTTTTACTACAATATGAATAATACGACGGGTGCCACTAGTAGTGCAGGAGTTGCTTACCCTTCCGGAGCATCTGACTCCTTATTGTTTTGTAGATCCGTGTTACTCTAGCTTTAGTGATCAGTGTAATGTTTGTAAGTACTATGTTTGTCGTTCGTTCCTTTGTTGTTTGCCATGGTCTTGTTTGTCTTCTGATTTAACGAGTTCTGTCTGCTCGTTTGGTATCTTCGAATTATTTTTGTAAATTCAATTGATCAAAAGAAAAAGTATCAAATAATATGCAAAAAAGATACAATCCACATCTTACATACGTTTAAAACAAATATTTAAAATATTTATAAGTCGAATTTGTCTGCGTGTAAAGCGCTTTACCTTCATCAAACACGCTAAGGGCCAAAAATAGGAAGACCGGATAAACTTTATGATTTCAAGTTACATTCATGGACCAAAATGAAATACACAAAACTCGAATAGGCAAAATATATTTAAAGACAACAACCAGTGAAAATTTAATAACAGTATCGAAAAGATGTAATTGTATATTTCCAACATACATTCCAGTATCCAAAAATAAATAAGATTAAAAAGCTGTTTATGACAATGTGATAGTGATACATGATACATAGTGAGACATTATTAAAATATTATGAGTATTTCTTGTATCCCAAATGTATGCCTTGATCTCACATTAACAATTCGAAAATTGATTTTTTTTATTCCGATTTCACTAGATTTGCAGTAAATTTCATAAAACTTCATGAAAGTCTCTTCCATTAAATTCACTACCACTAACGTCTCAGTTCTAGTTACTGGTGCTCTAACTACTATTAAAACTCCTATTGCTAATATATGTAATAATAGTAATAAACTTAATTCGACAATAGACAGTTATGATTTTTCTACTACTTTATACCACTTTAACACATAAGCTTATTTAAAAGTTTTCATATCTAATAAATTGGTCGTTCAAAAAGTCTGGTTGTTCTTACATATGCCACAATAAGTGATAAATCTTTTAGTAAATACACTTGTTGGACTTTATCTGATCTGATTACAACGATTGAATTCATTCTTGATAATATTTATGTACGATTTAACAACACTGTCTATCGACAGACCATCGGCACAAATTGCGCTCATCTCATTGCAGATTTATTTTACTATCGTTAAGCTTCACAGTTTACGGTAAAGATTGAAAAAGACTCTTCCAAACAGATTTAGTTGGCCAGTTTAATAAATCTTTTAGATATATGGATGATTATAAGCTTTACATAATCCAGATTTTCAAACATTTGTAAAAGAAATTTATCCAAAGGAACTAACCTTTAATAAATCTAATATCAGTAAAGACCGTACTCCCTTTTAAGATTTGGATTTACAAATTAAACAGGGATGTTTATGCAATAAAATTTATGATGAAAGGTAAGGTTTTTCTTTTCCTAAAAATAAACTTTCCGTGTCATCCTTTAGCCCCATCGTATGGTGCTGACAATTTACATCAAATGTGCTTTGCCCGTGTTTGCACTAAATTTTCCGATTTTAATGATCACAACCTACATCTTACCAGTAAATTTTGTGGCATGGACATAGATATCACAGGCTTCTTAAGCTGTCACAAAATTTTACATGTTATAAACAGATTTTATACAAAAAACGGTGTAAATGTAAAATATTGATACGACCCTTCATTTTATGGAAACATTGCATATGAAACATATACATTTAAACAATTGAATCGCACTGTTCCGTTAAACAAACTAATCCACACAAGGTACAGGTTCGGCGTTGAATTTAGAACTTTAAAACTGTTTTTGTTGGTACAGATATTAATACACTTATTGCTTACACTATCCTTACAGAATCTGGCATTGCATCCATCTCGTCTTTCATTGTGTTTATTGACAACACATATTGAAAATCGTCGAGCTTACTGTGATTGATAAAATCTCGTGTTGAGAGGCTTGAAGTCTTATCACCCGTCATTTCGGTCTGAACTTGTCTCATTATCTGTGAACATTCATTTGAGAGGTTGTGCTTTTGTTTAGTATATTTACTTTATTCAGGTGCTCTCTAGTCGGCCTGGATGAATTTCTGTTTGATTTTTATATTTCATCTGTTGATGTTTTAGATTTCTTTAATATTATCTTTTACCACTTGTTAGGAGGGAGGGTAGGATCCCTTAAACTAATTTAACTCCACCACATGTTTCATGTATCAGAATTATTTCAGAATGGATTTTATTTTAAAAGATTAAGCCCGTTTTAATACTTCAGTTGAAGGAATCTGAAATAAGGAAACAGATATTTGAATATTTCTTCACATCAAGGGTTTCACATAAACAAAATAATTCTGCCCAATTTTATATTAAATATTAATTGTATTCCATAATCATAATGGACATCAATTAATTTTATTGCTTATTTTCTTTTTCATTGAAATCAAAGAGCAATACCATTAGTTTTAATAATTATTGTTTTTACACAACTCTGTTTGACACACAACCATTATAAACCTATATTTTGATGGTGTAACCATCGTTTTGTGTTTGAACCCTATATAACATGATGAACTACATCAATTACAACTCTACATATCTTACTTGGACGACATTAAGTGCATGTATTGCACCTTTGTACATACAAAAATAGAATAAAACTATTTAACCTTCCCTTTCCTTTAGAACAAAACTTCCACCTTAATACTACATATAAATGTCTCAAATCTATATTTAACTACAAGGAACAACAGGTTATCATACATGTACATGTATGTTAAATTCAAAAACCATAATGAGTCATTCAAATACATGTATGTCTTTGTATTAGAAAATACCACGGATAAGAACTACATGTATATTCAAAAATAGTTTTTATCTATAAAAAGACATTAATTTCCTGTAGAAGTGGTTACAATATCACAAAACCATAAGCTTCCAGGGTCTAAACTTTATTCACAGTGCGAGTATTGCATCATATTAACATACGTGACGTCCTAAGCGTCAATAAGTTTACCATTTTATAGATCTTCCTTTTTTAAAATATGTTTTCATGGAAGATTAATCCAAATGCAATCATATGAGATGCAGAAAAAGCATTTTTAACACATTCATTAAGTAAAATAAAGATGTTTATAACTGTCAATCGCTGTAGAGGTATGACATCGACTTTAAGTTTGTGTCACAAAGAAGGACAAAAAGATGTCTTAGTTTCCAAAGAGGCAGACGACAATCGATCAGTGAAAAGACAGTCAATAAAGGGTCAAAATTACAGACAATATCAGGACCAAAAGACAGACAAGATCAGGACCAAAAGATAGACACGACCAGGACCAAATGCCAGACCAAGATCAGGACCAAAAGAAAGACCAAGATCGGGACTAAAAGATAGACACGACCAGAACCAAATGCCAGACCAAGATCAGGACCAAAAAAAGACCAAGATCGGGACCAAAAGTCAGACAAGATCACGACCTAAAGATAGACAAGATTTAAACCAAAGGATAGACAAGTTGTGGGCCAAAAGATAGACAAGACTTGGGCTAAAAGACAGACAAGATCGGGGTCAAAAGACAAACAAGATCGAAGGTAAAAACCGACAAAAAAAGGGTCGAAAGACAAACATGACCGGAGCTAAAGACAAACAAGATCTGAGCCAAAAAGACAAACAATATTTAAGCCAAAAAGACTAACAAGACCGGGGCTAAAATACACACAAGATCGGGGCCAAAAGACACACAGATCGGGACTAAAAGAAGAAAAACAGAAGAAAGGCAGTACGAAACAGAAAATTAAAGCTTGAGGAACGCTTACAATTACACCATTACAACGCTGACGTACATCACTGAGGCAGTCTACACTGGAATTATACTGCAAATGTGTTCGTGGTATTGCACACATACCAAAATTAATACTACTGTACAACAATATGTTTACACGAATAGTAAGTAACCACACGATAACAAAAACCAGATTAGTTCGTCAAGCGTACATTTGAATTCATCTTATATAATACATGTAATTGCGAAAAATAATTTTACCATGTTTACAAAAAACACCAATGTTCTGAAACCTTTAATAACTTTAATTTTTGCTAAATATTTCAAATTCGATGTGAGTGTAAGATAAACGTT
>JARWCS010323763.1:0-12661 GCA_034783895.1 Geukensia demissa | reverse complement strand
GCAGTGAGTAGACCCTAGCCATTGTCTTGACGAAAACAAACAACCGTCAATTTCTTGTTAACGGATGAAAAATCTGATTTAATCTCTTGGGAAAGAAAAAAAAACAAATATTGTTTTTTTTGGGTCCCAAGGTTAATCAGAAGACCCAAAATAAAATTCCGTAAGAAAACTCCTTTCATTCTTCATGATAACTTAAAACTAGGTCGATATGCCGACATTGGTCCCAAATTGTCAAAACTTAAGTTCTTGAAAAAAAGCGGTTTGATTCTGCCAATTTTTGATAAATATTAAACAGAACGTAAAACGTTCATTTTTATGACAGTTTTATGTCACGAAAACCTACAGTATACCTCTGACCAACTTTCACTTTTGATTGTTTTAATTGTATATTTAGATTTTATGTCAAAAATTATATAAATTCTGCTTTCATGGTCTCGAATATGGTTTAATTTCCTTAACCAAAAATCACTGTCTTGCAATTATTGAACGCTTTTGGCGTGTGCAACAGTTTAAAAGTTTATTACAATAGGTCACAAAAGGTCACGTTACCCTTAAGAAAAAATTGTTATTATCTTCTAATACGAATTCAAACACACCCACTCCAAATGTTTTCGTCTTATTCTAGTAGCCTCCGAACGAGTCCGTCTTATTTCTGTTGTTTTGGATTTTGAAGCATATTTCCCCAATGATTTCATGATTAATGTAGGTTTCTGATCCGAATCGTTGCCCTCCGCATTAATTTGCGGGACAAAACTGTCTCGTTTAAAGTACTGAAGTATATTAAGGTTACGTGGATTGAAAATAAAGCCTACATGTGCCAATTGTTCGCGATATTTTAAGAAAACCGCTCTCCGACATTAAAAGGCAGTTGTCCTCGAAGAAAGTCTATCCTTTTGGCCTTTGAATAGACATACTTTTATACAACAACACATCGAAGAAAGGCGAAATAACACTAAACATTCTTACCTCATACAGATTTCAAGCGGTTTGTTTACATCCGTTTTTAGCATCCTGGATAAAAAAATACTTGTTTTATAAGCTCCTATACAAATTTCGCCCTAGAGGTTATACCCCGTGATTATTAACGTTTGGGAGTACGCTTATCAAACTTAATTTTTAATAAGAGCTGTTTCCTTCAAAGGAAATACCAACAACGTAAGGCAGAGCAACGGGGGAAAACAGACTAAACTCTATATATTATCATAAAGCGTTTGCTTTCTACGACATCCGCAAGTAGTTTAGATATGAAAATTCAAAATAATGCTAAACTATCAATTTGGCCCAAGTTTTACTTTGCTTTTTACGATAAATATTTACAAACACAAACAAGAAACTGTAACCAGGCTATCGAAATTGTAAGTGTAAAATAAAAAATAATGTTTACCCGTAAACCGATTTTTAAAAACGTCTATTGCAACCACATGCACGTAAAATAATATTGTTCGAGGTGGTCAACTACAAAAAGTTAATTCGTCAATTTATTCGTTAACCTTACGAATGTAAAATTTGTACGCAATTAGTCCGTTTATTTCCTCTTCTGCCACTTGCTGTATATCCCTGCTGGTTAAGTGACCGGGGTAAACAGCCAAGTATTGGATGTTTGGACAATGACACGATTCTTGACTTACCCATTGATATAATTTTTCAGTTCGTATTCACAGCATGTCCTTAAGATTTTTATTTCTTTATGTCTTAAACACATAATATTACTTTCTTATACTTTATTTAAATCAAAACAGTCTTTAAAGAGGCAGGAACTGCTTACCCTTCCCGACCACCTGAGTTCACCCCGGTTTTTTTGGGTGATTTCCGCATTGTTCATAGTTGCATGTTTGCTTTTAGTTTTACATGTATATGTGTTATGTTCGTCTTGGTCGTATTCTCGTGATTGCCTTGTCTGTCGACTTTCCTCTTTTGTTTTGCCCTTCGGTTTTCTTTCGCTAACTCTTGATATATTTAATTTATTATAGTAAATTAATGCTCCATAATTCGTGAACTTGATGTCACAGGTGAAGCGAAATTAATCTTAGCAAAAAGATCACGTTTACTTGTGGTTTTGTTACACTGGAAACATAGTCAAAGGAGTTACAGCACTAGCAGGATTGGAACCAAAACATAAAATGATTTTAAAATATTAAAAAAGAAGTATTTGCACAACGTAAATTGAAATAGGAAGCCAAATCAAGCGAAAAGGGTATCTTCTATGTGCAGCAGACTGTGACCGTAATTTCAATGGCAACTATGATAAAATATAACATTACCATATTTCAAAACATTCAGCAGTTAAAACAAAGACTATTACTGAAACGGCAAGCTAAATGTCTTCGGGCTGCAAGTAGGAATATATAAAAAGGAATGAAAAATATTATGGAGCAAATTATTCATGTTGGTCAGAGATTGACATTATGGAATAGAGTTAATGGTAAAAAGTAACGTCTTCTATAATGTTTGTCACTTTTGCAGTTGCTAAATTTATAAAAATATAAAGCGTTTAACATATATTGGTTACACATTTTAAATAGGAACAATTAAAGTCTATTTTTATAACTTTAAAGTCCAGTGTAGATTACCCATATGATACGTCAGAAGTGAATAGTCCAAAGAGACAAGACAAATTTGAAACAAACTAAAAGATAAAACGAAATCAAAAGGAACAAAACTTGGAATCCACGAACTGCTTTACAAAACAGGAGTGGGATCAGGTGCTCCAGAAGGGTAAACATCACTTGTCTTGCGCGCAACACCCGTCGTGGAATCCTTAAACTATAATTCTGGTTAACGTCAATCCGAGAAGAAATCAACTTATTTTTGTACAATTTTATAGGTGAACAATATTGTCAATGATATTCAATCAGTGAATGAACTGTATATAAAGTTATCAATAAAATTTTCGATTTTTAATCTTAAATTTTGTTTAATATAATGATAAAAAATTCGGTTAGTATATAACACCATGTTCTTTAAAGTTTTGAGCTTGGTAAACGTGTACTTGCGAGAAGCAACCTTTTTAATAAAAAGGGTCTAAATCATTTGATTTCATGTATCTGATTGTAAATCAAAGCTTTGATTGTAGTTTTTTCTTAAAGTTAATGAGATGTTTTTCATTTCTAGATTTGTGATAACTTTATTTTATTGTAGCCACATATGTCCTTTGAAATGCTTTTTTATTTGTAGACCAACGTGGGATTTAATATCTAATCCATTTTGACAATAAATTCAAGCTGATGTCGTATGTTTCAAAGACTTGAATATTTCGTAACTTGAACATAAACAAATCGACAATCAGTTTGATTAAGATTAAATAAACCTCTCCAGTGAAAGTATAAGGACATTCACAACCTATGGACTTATTATATACAGTTCAAATCATAGTTACCTGTGACAGTTCATCAGAAGATATCAAAAGGCCAAGACCCCCTAGACCTGGTATTACCTTGACATATATTTATATCTGTACAGAATAATTAGTCGGTTGATAATGAATTCGGCAAAAACATTTGATATCTTTTATGAATTGTCATGACCGAATTTAAATTTGCCTCTTGCATTTAATTTCACCAGTGACTATTTCTATGTGTGATGTTATTTTACTTAATGATTCTGGTATTTGCCGTTTCGTCGCTTAACACGCATCATTTAGGAGTAAGAGCAAAGACTGGTCTGTCCATAATTCGAATTATGTGTCTGGGAAAAGTGGAATGTCTTTCTGCGAAACTTTGCTTTCGTGACCTAGCACGTTAAGCGTGTCGGTCTAGTACAAAGCAGGATTCATTCATCATCTTTCATTAATGTACCCTCGTCCTGGATACGCATGCAATATTTTCCTCTGGTCGTTAAGCAACATTCAATCAATCAATCAATTCAAATATAAACTTCCCGTGCAGTTATTGTCAATAAATCGATAATTCTATGAAAATTGTTGTTCACAATGTTTAGGAAACATGTTAAACAAAGGAATATCATAGCAAAAACTCGTGCGTATAATCGGCAAAATCATACTATCTATAACAGTAATAGGATCGTTTGTGTAATGTACTTACCAATTGGGACATATGAACATAACATTAATAAAAACTAAAATTAACTATTTCATTTACTTTTATCTGAAAGGGGATCAAAAGGAATATCATAGCAAAAATTCGTGTATAATCGACAAAATCATACCATCTATAACAGTAATAGGATCATTTGTGTAATGTACCTACCAAATAGGACATATGAACATAACATTTATAAAAACTAAAATTAACTATTTCATTTACTTTTATCTGAAAGAGGATCAAAAGGAATATCATAGCAAAAATTCGTGTATAATCTACAAAATCATACCATCTATAACAGTAATAGGATCGTTTGTGTAATGTACCTACCAAATGGGACATATGAACATAACATTTATAAAAACTAAAATTAACTATTTCATTTACTTTTATCTGAAAGAGGATCAAATATACATGTTTTAATTGAGGAAAATGTTAGATACACATATGCATGTCTGAACGACGAAGGAAAATTAAGCATACTGTATATTTTAAACTAACGAATTAGTTACGGTCTCCTTAAGAACAACGTACAAATGGTGTACGAACTTAGAAATGTTTATTTGTAATTGAACTTACTTTCAACTATACCACAGATTAAAATTATCAACGACGTTAACATTGAAATCTCTAAATGTTACTTAAAAACAAAGTCTCTTTTTCAAATAAAATTTTAATGTAACATCATTTAATTTCGATATGAGTGCTTCTTTTGCTATATTTGGATCTTGGGCTTCGTATGTTTTGGTTATGATAATGTTAAGTTAAAACAAATAGTTCCCCCTTTACCATTATGATTATTTTTGCTTTCGTGGCGATTTGCAAATACGCTGTCGGTTATTTTCAAAGATACTTACTAAGATAAAGTAAATTAAATATAAAAACCATTAATTTAAAATGAACCGATTAAATAATATTTTGTCAAATATAAATGCATTCAATAAAATTAATTAATAATTATAAGACGTGTAAAATTAATTATCGTATCCTTGTTAAGGCGACAGAACATTACAAACCATTGACAGTTTTCTTGTCACATCTATTGTTTAATAGCTTTTATGTTATTGGCAAGATTTCTTTTAACGGAGGCGGGAATGAAAGACCAGAACATAAACATGAAGGGCAAATTTTGTTGACACCGATCAAATGCCTCCATTTTACTTTCGGCTTTGTCTACTGAGTAACACGACTTGCTTACCCTTCCGGAGCACCTCAACTCACCCTGGTTTTGTAAGGTTCCTGTTACTTCAGCTTTAGTTTTAAGTGTAGTGTTGTGTGTTCTATGTTTGTCTTTCGTTTCTTGGCCATGATCTTGTCTGTCTTCTAACTTTTTAGATTTCTATCTTCCCTTTTGATATCTTCGAATTTTTTGAAAATAAAATACCTATACTAAAGGTACCTACTCAAAGTGCACAGTTTAAAACCTACAGTTTGAAACAAAAAGCTAGGCAGTTTATAATTTTTCTTTATTGAAAGCTTTTTGTCTTTTGTATCGCCAACGTAATATCGACGTGTATAGCGGTGATTATTTCCGGTTGTTTTGTTATAAAGTCTTAAGTTTAAACCGATCATCAAAATTAATGCATAAAATTATTTATCACATTTTATATGAATTGAAAAAGATTTTTGCATTTATGAAAACAAGCTTACATATGTTCAATAGTTATCATTAAAAAGTAACGTGGTCAGATGCAAAACACAAGTATTTTGATATATACTTTTAAAGAAAAGTCTATAAATCTTTGAATATATTTAATATACACGTATAGACCAGATAAGGGATTCCACGACAGGTACCTTGCGCCGGACACAAGATGCATTCTTCTTCGAAACGGTTTGCCATACTCCTATTTTGTAAAAGAGTTTCTAGAGTACAAGTTTCCCCTAATTAATTTACCCCTGTCCGACCTTTCGTCCGTTTGTCCATCCATATAAAACATGATCATGTCTTGTCCGGCTATCTCCTCGAAAAGTTTTTGTACTACATCTGAAAATTTTTGCAAGATGTTTCTACCTGTGATGAAGGTGTGCACGAATAAAGGGTTTCGATTTTCGTGAAATATTACTGAAATTGGTGATAATTACACTTTGTCAATTTAACAGTACTCAGAAATATATGGATCATAGCTTGTCCGGCTATCTCCTCGTACAGTTTACGATTGATTGATTGATTGTTGCTTAACGTCCAGCAGCAAATATGTCATGCATATTCAGGACGGAAACAAGTTAACAAACAATAAATCAATATGTAGACTGTGAGCAAGGGACCGGTAGGGAGGGACTTTTAGACTGCCACTGACAAAATTGTGGGTTAGATAGGGGCGGAATATTTAGCCTTGCAACTGGTCGCCTATACTGACCACTCAAAATGAGCTGTCACAAGGAGTCTTTAGCATGCGTAGGACGTCTTTAACGTCTCCCTCTGGACGGATTGTAAATTTATATATCCCCAACAACCAGGGACACCTCTTTTAGAGGACTAGTGCCTCCAGGACGGAAATACATTGTGCCTATTCATTTCCCGGCACAACCGCTGCGAAGGGAAGTTCGAGTATTTATACATCCCGCTAAAACTAATGGACACCCTTTTAGCCGGGGGTTCTAACTGCAGGCGGAAAAACCGAACGGTCTATTTCTATACCCCGTCCGCCTTCGGTTGTATAGATGAACAAATGAGTCATTTCTTTGTTTGTAAAAGAGGTAGAGCAACTTTTCAGTATTAATTTCACTTTTATGACAAGTCTAGGAGTTCTAAAATAGAACTGAAATTTAATTAACACTAAGCCTATTGTTTAAATTACCAAATATTGTGTGTAATTTAGCTGACAAATAATGGATAAAGAAAATACTTTTTGCGTGTAAATTGCATTTAGAGTACATAAATAACCCATTGTCCGATTTCCTCAAGTTTATTGTTAAGGGCACTATAAACCAAAAGCGGTTTTTATAATGCTGTTTGATTTAACATGTACTATCCTTTAGGAAAGCCCTTTATGAACTTTGTAACTTTCTGGTGTTGTAATGATTAGCCTGCTCGCCTCGAGTACGGAAGTTCGTGTGTTTGATCCCGGTCGGATCAAAACCAAAGACAAAAAAAATAGGTATTTGCTGCTTCTCTGCTTAACAAACCGTTTAAAGAAATCAAGAGTCAAGACGGCCCAGAGTCAGAATAATGTGTTTAGGTAAAGTGGCATGTCTTTCTGTGGACTGTTGCTTTTCTTGAGATGGCACTTAAAAATCGAACTCAGCGTCACTCATTGTCAGATATGCTTAAGTCCTGATTATGTGTGAAATATTTGCCGCTGGATGTTACGCAAAATCAATAAATCAACAATTTATTTTTTACAAGTGTCCTTCACATTTTTGAAAAAAGAAGACAACAGCTAAATCTATCCGTAACAGTATGGCCTAAACAATATTTTCTCTGAATCTTGGGACATTTTTTTGGATTTTTCAAAATATGCATACAAAACAATACTTTAAAACTTGAAAACCAAATTATATAAAAATTCTAAATTTGGTTTTACTAGTGAAAAAGGTACACGGGTATAATGGCCATAAAATTTTGTCATATTTTCCAGACCTACTCATACTTTGTGTTTTTTACTGGAAATATTCATTTTAAATATTTTACTATATATTATTATTCTACCCGCATTACTTATTCATGAGAGAGTAACCTTTAAAAAACAGAGGCTCCAGGGAGCCTGTAATCACTCACCTGATATAAAGTTGATTTTTAAAGGAAAATATTAGAGTCCTATGTTGAACTAATTTCGGCTGAGGCCGCAATCTTGGTTGGTGGGTGGGGTCATCGGATTCACCACTGAAAAAGATCCACCCAAGGACCATTCTACCAATGTTTGGTTCTAATTAATAAAGTAGTTGCAGGCGAGAAGATTTTTTAATGAGTTTTCCATTGGGTCCTATGTTAGACTAAGTTCGGTTGAGGCAGCCATCTTGGTTGGCAGGTGGGGTCATCGGATACAATTCTGAAAAAAGATCACATATGACCAATTCCACCAAAGTTTGGCATAACTTGGCTTGACAGCTTTGGAGAAGATGTTTTTAGAAACCACTCGCTTTTTTTTATTTTTAACTCAGCCATATTGGTAAGCCGATCAAGACCTCGGATACAATGCTAAAAGGGGACCATCCAAGGGCCATTCTACCAAAATTTGTTTCAGATTGGCACAGTTGTTTCATAAGAGATGATAAAAATGTGAGTTTTTGACGGACGATGGACAGACGACAGACGCCAAGTGATGGAAAAAGCTCACATTTATGCCAGGTGAACTAAATAACGGTTGATCAGTGTATATTGGTTTTAAAAAAGATTGATATTTTTTTTTTAATTTACAGAAACAACAAATGACAATGCAGTGGTGTTATATAATATTTGCAACTGTAAATTAGACTACTTACTTAAATTGTTATATGCCATCATTGTGCTGCGGTAAATTATTTTTATCTATATGTAACAATAACAAACTATATGGGCTATTCATTTTTTCCAATGTTGTTTATACAAGATAAACTTTAGAATAAGAATGTGATTGTTAAGAACATGTTCCTTGTGTACATTGTAGATTTCTTGTCTGTTCTAGGTATTACATCTGCTTCAGTTCGGCATACCAATTAGTCATGCTTTGCAAATTAAGAACAATTAATCTTAATCCATTTGATGCGAGTTCGTGTAATTCTTCATCACTTCAAATAAAATAATGTATCACGCGAACATCAATTAGAAGTTTAAGGCAGCACAGAGAATTGTTCTGAAATATGTTTCATTGCGGTCACATTCGGTTTGCGTGTTATTCGGAAATATATGAATTGTATAAATAATTATTCTGGACAAAATAATACATAAGATATAAAATTATTCACCACTACATATTATATACATGTATTAGTAACAAGACATTCACTTCAAATCATGCAAATATTCCAAATGGGAACGCTAATGTGACAAAACTGTCGCCGCCAAAGGGTATAATCTACCTCCATGACACACTTCAAGAAAAGAATATTCCCAACTAAGATTTAAAATGTCTGATGAAGGTTATTCCAAGTAAGGACCTTTAGTAGGACCAAGAATTTGTGCAACAGTGACAAAATAGAAATCATTTACGTAATATCTGCATATTCAAACCATACTCACTTTAAAAATTCATATCAATTTCTGTTACACAGTTGATAATCCTTTATCTTCTGAGTTTAGAAAAAGTGTTCTTTACTAACATTGGAAAAGCTTAACCTTTCATTTGATTAAAATCTTCTTACTGACAGAGTGTAAAATAAGAGCAGTTGAACTTAGTCTGAAATTTACTTTTGTGTTTAAAGCAAGAAAACTTAAAACATTTTGCATTTATATGCTTTGTTGTTCATTTGTTAGCGTAAATCTGTGGCAGGTAACCAGTCCATAAAAAGGATAAACGTGTGACCTACAAATGACCTAATCAAATTTCTACCAAATTAAAACCATAAACCTTGAACATTTTCTTATCCCAAATATTTGGGGTAAGCGTCTGTCATTGTCTTTACTTACATTTAAGATGAAAATTATTAATAATCTTTTTATATTAAGAAGAAAGCTGATTAAGATTATTAAAAAACTTTAGGTTTAGGGTTTAGGGTTGCATGCAATGACTGATTTGACGTTGGGCTAAGGGATGATAACCCATATACAAGACAATCCACAATGTTCCCCCCAAAAAATTTGTAACCCGAGATGATAAATCTGGTTCAAAATCCGACACAATACGACAACAATACACCTACTAGCAGCTGTCATGGTTAAGCGCCCTAGATATAACAGAGCAAAAGAGAATCGCTTTAGCAATAAATACGGGGCAATGATCAAGGTTTGAAATAATTAAGGAGAATTTATAAAAAAAAAACGATGAAAGCCTTACTTAAAAAAAGGTCAAATGACTTCATCGAAAAAGAAATCCGATGTCCGCATCAATTTACTTGCGTCCCTGATCTAAATATAAGCCCCTCCTTTTCTACCTAATTATAAAGGAATGAAAACCCTCTCTCGAGTTTAGGCATATTATACAGGTATCCTTAAATATTTAAAAGGAACGGAAGACATAGTCCCGTTTTTATCTGTTTCCCGATCTCTTTGCTTTGGTATTTTCTGATGAATTTTATTTTGATCTTTGATCTAATATACATGCACATATTTTTATAGTTCAATAACCACTGTCCGTTTTTAATCTATCAGTGTATTCCAACATCTGTAATTTTATATGAATAATAGACATCCGGGCCACAATCCCGTGTACAAGCAGTTAATGGATTTGCCAAAGAATTTTCTTTCTTCTATCTATTAGTACATGTTGTATGTATGCTGATATAACAATTATGAAATGAGTGTATGGTCACAATTTCTTCTGGAAGTTATTAATACACATTATAACAATGATTTGATAATAAAACATTAATTTGACAACGCTCATTAATATGAACGATGCTCTGTAAGATTAACTTTTTATAAGTCTTAGGTTTTAGCTAGAAATGCTTTACGTTCTTCACACCCAGGAATAAAATACAAAGTTTTCTTATTTTGCATAGGTGTGATAAAATTTTGATAGCGTATATGCGGATTTAAACTTCTTAACAGTAGCATTAGAACGTAACATTTAGCAAGTCAGAGATCCAAGCATAGAAAAGAAAAGAAGAATTCACATACAAACATATAATTTACTGACCTACACAATACAATGCAAGTGCGGCCAGTTATATATGCAAACTTAAAGTTCATCCAACAGATGATTCTGTCCTAGTTTCAGTTCATTTGTCCTAGCGGTTTCAAAGGTAAAGATTAAATTGTTTAAGTTGACGACCGAACGGACGACATATGTCGGATGATTACAGTAGCTCAAATGGTTTTGGTCATGTGATTTAAAAAAAATGGACAGAAGATAATCAATTTCAACCATACATAAGTGATAATGATGAATTAATCTGGAAATAAATCATTGTATTCAGCCAGTTGAAAATATTTAAATATTTACACCTAATAAAATCCAAAATTAACAATAATTATCTTACGTCCACATTTGTATGTGATAATTGACATGACAAATCACATTAAAAACAAATGGTTGACGAGATAAAATGTGCCCATCCAGTGGACGATAATGCTAAGCAAAAATTAACAAAATCTGGAATAAAAGATTGAATAACCTTATTTTATATCTTTTTAATGTCATCTTTGAATTATTTTTATCCAAAAGACGAATTTTGTATAACCTGGAAAATAAAGATTCTGTCAGAAAAAAATTACATTTAAAAAGTATGAAGCACTCAGCAAAATGCAAGGAGATTATACATGTAACGTACCTGTAACAGGTGCGCTAAAAACTGTCACACTTTTCTGTTGAAAAGGATGATATGGATATTGTAGGTGGAAATTACAGATGTAAATAAATTTAAAAGTTCACATCATTGGCCGAAATCTGGTAAAATCCTATGTTATAAATTGTTATAGACAATATTGTACAAAATTACTTTGTATGATGGCAGGAAAAATGGCAAAAGTTGGCAATATTTGTGTGTCTAGTACTATTAGTAATGTTGTAACTATCGACATGTTATTTAACCAATATTTAGGATAGGTATGTTTAAGATCAACAATACAGATCGACATCATACATCAACTCTTATGTTTCTTATTTGTTGTGTAAAAGGAGATAGTAAGGTGTGAAAGCGTAGTCTTCCCAATTAGATGTTAATGATGCTTATTTGTAAACACCTGCAATTATAATAATTCACTGTCAATTACTGCTAAAGATCTAGTCGATGGCATAGTCTAATCTAATCAATTACCACAAATATATCTATAATAGCGGCTAATTAAATATCGAAATATCTGAACTACAGTGTATAAACACTTTCAAAAGATTTATCAAAAGCACGTTATTTATTTTAAACAATTTAGGTAAGTAATACATGGTTATGAAGAGATATGAGGTAAATGTCCGAGAGACTGCACTCCAACCACGAGAAAAACAGGAATTAACAAATCTAAAGGTCTCCACAAGGCCTTCAACAAGGGTGGAATACCACTCCTTGTGGAAAGTTCTAAATCACCCCAAATATAAAATCGTGTATGCGAAAAACAATACTGCTCTTACCTAAATATTATCAAAAATATACATTTAACAGAACAATAAACACAAAAACAAACCTATGACCACAATTCCTGACTTAGAACAGGCAGATGCGACATGTGGTGGTGTTAAACTAGTTTAGCGGGATCCCAACACTCCCCCAACGAGTGGTCAAAGAAAATCAAAAGAAAACAAAAGGACTTTTGCACATATATCATTTCAAAATCAACCATACCATGCAGCATTGTTAAACTTGTTATTCAAAATATTCAGCAAGAGGTTATTGTTTTTTGTGTCAATAATGTGACGTTCAGTCAAGTGCTTGGCTAAAGGGAAAGTAGAAGAATTTAACATTTTACTCTTAAGCACTTCCATATAGAAAAAGAGATTTTTCATGACTGTCTATTAAACAGCCATCCAAAACGTGTAAAATATAAATATCTACAGGTCGGCCTTAGGCCTTCAATACTGGGAAACATATCGAAACCCTACCACCCGCTG
>JARWCS010323744.1:0-12663 GCA_034783895.1 Geukensia demissa | reverse complement strand
GCTTCTGTTATGGTATGGACTCTGGTTCATTGTTGAAGGCCATAATGGGACCTGTAGAAGTTAAAATTCTACTGTCAATTGGTGGGTGGCTGTCTCATGGACAATCATGCCACATCTCCTATTTTTATATCTTTAGTAAAATTTGGTTTAAGTGTGTTGATATCTTTTGGATAGCATTTGATGGTCCATATATTCTATTAGATTAATTTTGGAATTTTGCCCTGTATAAAAGTTAGCTTGTTATGTCATTAAATGGTTTAATCTGTTATCATATCTTGTACAGGTTCGCATGCGACATTCAATTCATATAAAATGATGTGTCGTTGACAGATTGGACTGTCAAAGGAATTCGAAGATACCAAAGGGGCAGACAGAAATCGTCGGAAGACAGACAAGACCATGACCAACAAAAGTAAACGAAAGACAAACATAGTACTAACGACATTACACTGAAAACTAAAGCTGGAGGAACACGAAACCTACAAAACCAGGGTGAGTTCAGGTGCTCCGGAAGGGTAAGCAACTCCTGCTCCACTAGTGGCACCCGTCATGTTACTCATTGTATGCAATTGATTGATGCAAGGCGTCGGAATGTCAGGGTCTGGTTACGTGGATATTGGCTCAACCGGGCCAACAAAAATTAAGAACAGCAAGGCCTTGTTTGAAGGGATTTATTTAGAATCTTAGCACTATCTGTCACTTGGTTGAAACACTGCTAAAGAGATCATTTTAAGCCCAGTGATGGTCAAGGTCGGTCATATTTTTTGCATTTAATGAAAACTTATCAAATCAAATGTTGATATGGTCCCAAAGATTTCATGAAAACATTCTTCGTCTTTCACTCAGTTGTGAATGTTCAACTTATTTTAAAAGTATATGAATGTTTACCGGTGTGGTTATAAATCAGTTTAAAAAAAACTGACTCCATGGTTTAAGAATGAAAATCCTTGGGCCATTGTTTTTTTAATTTTTACGAAATTATTTCACCGAAGTCTTGAGTAGGAGGACGAAAAAAGACATTTTAGAATTTAAATTTTTTTAAAGTTTTTTTATTTTGTTAATGATAAAATTTTTTGAACGTATTTAATATGGTTTTCTGTCTGACATTCTTTCAACATTTTAAAATAATGTGTTGATATTCAGAACAACATGTTACTAGAAAGGTCGAGTAGTTCTGTTGTTTTATTTTCTTAAACAGAAAAGCACCGAGTCGGTTGGAAAAAATTAAAAAAAGCGAAACAAAAGTCATTTTATTTTTTTTCCAAATTGCTAAAAATTAGGGTCGGTGGATTCGTAAAACTAAAAAAAAAGCAATGGCCTTACATGTATACCATGGTTTCTTTGTTTTTTCTTTTAAATTAATAAACAGTGAACACATTCAATATACAATATTGTATAAATGCAGCAAGCAGTATTTTGCCATGGATGACGATTCTACTGGATAATTCCCTGAAGGCCTTTCCACATAACATATCGATCAATGAAACAACGGATAGTGATTTCAATAACAAAAGCTATTTTATTAAGGTAGATTAACACTCTTTTACTGCACATTCTCACTGAGCATGCAAAGTAATGCCAGTTTACGGACAATGCTACAAATACAGTCCGCCAAAAGTTAAGCATCACCTTGGTTTTGATAATATTTAGTCTTTTGGACAGACAAAAAATGGTTTAGACGTTTCATTTGCTGGTAAACATTTATTTCTTTATTAAAAATAAATATACGACCTTTATCAAATCAGTGATCCGAATTGACAAAGGACATTTAGGGTACATATTGAACAAATCAAAAAAGGGCAAAAAATCTACAACACAAAAGACGATTTTAAGTTTCACTTTGAGATCTTTTTTTTACACTCTTTTCAAAATGATACAAGTATAACTTTTATTCAGGTGAATTATGAGTACATAAACTGTCATTTAACGTTAAGATCGTCAATATCTGGTATAACCTCTACGCTTCCGGTATAAATGTTCAACACGCCTCCTCATTCCCCTGACCAAACGCCGAAGCCTATACAGTGGAATCCTCGGCGATAAGAACGACCCGTAATTCATTCAGGTTTTGACATTTTGGTTGTCGGTGATTGATTTTACGACAGATAAAGTCCCATACATGTTCATTCAAGTTCATGTCCGGTGATATGTAGGGCCAAGGAAATGTTTCAATGGACTCTGCTTCAATATAGTCCCTTACAATCCGGGCTCGATGTGGCCGAGCGTTGTCATCTTGGAACACTGGTCTGTCTGTAAGTGCATGATTCTCAAAATGAGGAAAAAAAAGCAGCCCCACACGGTTACGCCACCGTCACCATATATAGTAGTTCCATGAACGTTGTTGCTGTTCAGTGCTGTATTCCGTTCCCTTTAAACACGCATTCGACCGTCCACAGGCTTCAACAGAAACCGGCTTTCATCGGATCAATGAATTCGCTTCTAACTCCGTAGGTTCCATTGACGATGGAGTCTAGACCACTGTAGGAGTTCCTGGCGGTGTCTACGAGTTAATTCTGGGCGTTTCACTGGTCTATGAGCACGCACACGAAAACTATGCAGTCTGCAAAAACAGTTCTTACATTTATGAGACCACCAATCGGCCACATACCTCTCAATTGCACTGCCATTGAAAATGGCTGTAATCTGGCTTGAGGTTGAGGTAACGGTCTTCTCTAGGGGTTGTTTTACGGGGTCGACCGGATCTTGGGCGATCAATTTCATGTACATGTATTAAATGTTTACTTAATTGTCTTATTAGAAAAATATATTGGAAAATATTTTGGTGATGCTTCACTTTTGGCGGACTGTATATTAAGAATGAAAACCTTTATATTTTAATGTACATCGGACATTTTTGATATTATTTTTTAACTGCCATAATTAAAACCACAGTTTCGATTTTTTTTAAGGATTAATACTTCTATAAAGATTGCTCTAGGCTGTGTTTTACAAAACGATGTGTCAACTTATTGCAGTTTTCTTATATCAAAAACATAAAAGTTAAACAAAATGTATTGATTTCAATATCCATTATATTTAGCTGAAATATGACCTAACCAGGTTTACAAAATAATCAATGAACAATTTTAACCATATATGGATTTAAATTACAGTCCGTCTATTTATAGAAAATCAAATGTTGTTTTTTTTTCAAAGGGAGATTATTTCAAGCAAATTTCAACTGCAACCAAAAACTTTGATGAAAACAATATTTTTATATCAATTCTGTAATGCACAAATTTTACGAGTTAATTTTTACAGTTATGGGATGTTTAAATAGAGAACAAAAATCCCTTCTATTAACAATAAATGGAAAGTAAAGTTAAGAAATACACCCCAAAAGTATACTTGTAAAAAAATTCACATATTTATACTGAATGGTAGACTTTATTAGTGTTGTTGAATATCGCTTATGAACGCAAATACATCATGTTCCCATTTGGGTAACAAATTGGATCGCGAGTTGCTATGCTCGATATGCTTTACAGATGTAGATATTACCAAAGATCATATTTGCATAAGCATCAATAGCAAATGTGACCATATCTATCATGATCACTGTATACAACAGTGGATTGACACCTTTTCATTAGAAGAACGGTGTGTAAGGTGTCCATACTGTAGGACACCTTGGGAAAGTGTTAAGTGTTAGTGGTATGAATGTAACTTGCGATCCTATGCAATATTCAACTTTTGTTGTTCCATACTGTATGCTTTAAATTCAGCTTTACATGACTTCTAGTTCTTAAGTAATTTCTGTCTTTTTTCTCCATTTGCAAATTGTATCAATCATTAAATTTACAGTATAAATAACTTGAAAATCACCATAAGAAAATTAATACCATATTCACTAATTCTCCATTGATGACTTTTGTATATAACACAAAACGGATATTAAATATACATATAGGAGATGTTGCTATTATAAGTTCAGTACAATTTTGAAAACGACAGAGACAAGACAACCTACAAACAAATCAAAAGAAAAAAAATAAAATGAATAAACGCTTGGACTTCACGAACTACAAAGCGGAGTTTGATCATGCTCCGCAAGGGTGAGCATCCCCTACCCAAAATAAACATTGACATTGTAATTAATTTATAGGTAGTATTCATGTCAAAACTACAAAAGCCAATGTATTTCTCATGTGTAACGCAAGTTTAAAATCACTTGATTTCTCCCTCTCACCATGTATTTGATTCACTGGTCGTTTCCATATTAACTATCACTTTGGTTTGATGTGACAGAGGTCAGCATTATCCTGCCAAAGAACAATCCGGTGCTGATAATGAACTTGAACACGGCACATGGAAGGTTCCCTGCAAGGATAAATTTATCTACACGGACGTTGTCGGTAAGATACTCGCAGTACTGCATCTGAAAAATAAAGACATGAAAACTAAAAAGTCGAAAAAGCTCGATAGGTCTACTCTCACTTTGTACCTCCGACGTTGCCCTACACTTTTGATATCAGTGAGTGTCTCAGAACACCGCCAGGTATACCTGTTCCTAAGGAACAGCCTGATCATATTCCTTCATTGTGTCGGCGTAGCGGGGTACCGACTTGAGGATGCTGAACACTGTTTTTTTGTGACGTCTTAAAGTTCTGGTCACATTCTTACATTGTACTTTTGTCACATACATGTAGAACTTATTTTATGAAATACCCATAGACGATTATACATCAAATCAAAGATAATTTTCTAAATTTTTCAACTAACTGGAAGTCATGAATGAAATTTTCCATACAATCAATAACATGCATGTGCAAAACATGCAAAAATTGGCAAAATAAATCCTGAAAAATTTGAAAGCCACACATGTTCAGCCCATTGTGCAATGGATACCGGCATGATTAAAGTGTAAAAAGTTATATTCACTTTAAAGAGAATGTCAAGCCAATTTCAGAAAATAAAGGTTCAGGGTACGATCGCCTGCTTCCAAAAGAGCTACAGTACATGCAAAAAAGTTGCAATTTTGCTTTGCTCAAAACAGGCTGTTTTTGTAGTTACCCCCTTTAAATACAATTGGCTAAATTTTTTGTATTTATAGTAAATGCCCCCTGTCTTTTTGTTAAAATTAATCTATTAACCCACATTTAACAAAAAAAAAAAAAAACACAAAAAGTTTCAAAATCTAGTGTTTTAAGCAATAAATAAACGGAATTCCCTATACAACACCTATTTTTAATTTGGAAAAATCCCTGGGAATTTTATACGAAACTAAAAAACTGTGTTCAGCATTCTATAGGGGTATCATCATTCGGAACCTCTCTAGACCTAAATTTGTAATCCATTTTTTAAGATTAGTGCTCGTTAGAAAGAGGACGTCAAGGACTACCTTAGGATACCTAGAGCTAAGGGGTAAATTCCTGCTATAGTAGCTAGGCCAAAAGAAAAAATATGTCTGCTCATATATAAGGGTACAATCTCTCGGAACCTTTCTAGGCCTCATTTTGTATCCCATTTTTTAGGATAAGGGCTCGTTGGAAAGAGGACTTCTGGGACTACCTTAGGATACCTAGGCGTTTGTACGAAACTGTGTCCTTCATTATACTATTAAAGACTTATATACTGTATCTGCATATTTAATGTCATTTCAAAATCCAAAATACAAAATTACCAATGTACAAGTTATTCGATGCTGAATAAAACTGGTGAATTTCGCTATGCCATTTGGCAGAGGTGTGTTAACCGATAAACTGGTATACCGATATATCGCGATACGATTTAAACTACAAACCTGTTGCACCAGTATGAAATTCAGAATATCATTTTTTTTTTGTATGGTAAAAACTCAGAATATGAACAAAAAGCTGCTAAATTTGCCTAGAATAGTTACTTTCAACAAGTGGGAAAGTTAAATATTGTTTCAAAAAAGGTTGGTGCCAATATAATTTTATAATATAAAAAGTTTAATATAAGATGATGATACTAGCTCCAGTCAAGAAAGCGGAAGATGATAAGTATCGATACGTATTATGATACGATTGCACTGTACTATCGAAATATTACGATACAAATTTTCGTTGACGATACTTGGTACTATCTCTCGTTAACAAATGAACATCAATAGTTATAGCTCTAACTCAACATTAAAACGATATTACTTCTGACATTGCAACTCTAACTAAACAGTTAAACGATACCACTGCTGACAGTTATAGTTATAACTATACAGTTAAACGATACCACTGCCGACAGTTATAGTTATAACTTTACAGTTCAACGATACCACTGCCGACAGTTATAGTTATAAGTATACAGTTACACGATACCATTCCTGACAGTTTTAGCTATAACTATACAGTCCAACGATACCACTGCGGACAGTTTTAGCTATAAACATACAGTTAAACGATACCACTGCTGATAGTTTTAGCTCTAATTATACAGTTAAACGATACCACTACTGTTAGCTATAGCAATAACTAAACAGTCAAACGATACTACTTCTGTTAGCTATAGCAATAACTAAACAGTCAAACGATACTACTACTGTTAGCTATAGCAATAACTAAACAGTCAAACGATACTACTACTGTTAGCTAAAGCAATAACTAAACAGTCAAACGATACTACTACTGTTAGCTATAGCCCTAACTAAGCAGTTAAACGATACTACTACCGTTAGCTATAGCAATTACTAAACAGTCAAACGATACAGCTACCGTTAGCTATAGTCCTAACTAAACAGTAAAACGATACTACTACCATTAGCTATAGCCCTAACTAAACAGTCAAACAATACTAATTCGGTAGCTATAGCAATAACTAAACAGTCAAACGATACTACTATTGTTAGCTAAAGCAATAACTAAACGGTAAAACGATACTACTACCATTAGCTATAGCAATAACTAAACAGTAAAACGATACTACCACTGTTAGCTATAGCAATAACTAAACAGTCAAACGATACTACCACTGTTAGCTATAGCAATAACTAAGCAGTCAAACGATACTACTACTGTTAGCTATAGCAATAACTAAACAGTCAAACGATACTACTACTGTTAGCTATAGCAATAACTAAACAATTAAACGATACTATACTACCGTTAACTATAGTTCTTACTAAACAGTAAACGATACTTATACCGGTATCTATAGCAATAACTAAACAGTAAAATGATACTAATGCTGATAAAAAGTTCTAAACAGACAGTTTGCTACAGATGACATCTGGTTCGACGACGATGAAATAAATCATGCAGCAATGTAAAACGACACATACCACAAGATATAAAAAAGTCAATCTATAATTATGCTAACAGGAAGCAATAAGCTTATTTATATCTGCACCAAAAAAATCCGTTTTAATGTCTTGTCTACAACATCGAATTTGTACCCTTGTGGATGAGTTTGTTTACAGTGAGGTTCAATGGATCACTTTTCAGTTAAATGCTTCATATGTAATTTTTCCAACTAGTTGTGAAATGTATACCCCATACGAAGGAGCAAAAGTATATTTTGATAATGTAAAGGTGCAGCAGTATTATTTTACGTATACGTGTCTTTTTTCATTTAGGGCGATTCAGAGCTTTTCTGCCAATAAGTGGTATTCCACCCTTGTTGAAGGCCTTGTGAGGACCTCTAGATTTGAAATTCGCTGCTTTTCTTGTAGTTGGACTGCAGTCTTTCTCATAATTACCCCATATCTTTTCATTTTCCTTTTTTTTTGTTCATCGTAACACAGAATCAAAGAAAAATATACAGTGGATGTATTATGCAACTGTTGGATTTTATAACTAACAACATATTCCTTTAGTTTGATGGGAGAATTTTCCAGCAGATGATCGGCATTTCTATGGGAACTAATGGTCTTCACTCCTCGCCGATTTATTTCTTCACTCATTTTGATATAAAACTACCAATGCTCTTTACATTTTGACATTATTTTACATTATGAGGATCGTTTTTATATTTGTTTAACAAAACTGTCAAGTTGTTTTGATGCATTTGTTCTTCTTTAAAAAACAAAACACCATTATTTGAAAAATCGGTGTATTTGTAAGACTGGTGTTAGAAAATTAGAAAATGAACAATTTGGAACAGAATGGAATGTTTATTACAAAGCTCAAAATAAAATGATGCACCTTATGGTCATTCCATAGACTGACAACTGGTCAGCAATGCTAGAAGTCAAAATGGCAGTTCAAAATAAAATAATGAACGAATTTTTTTTTTTCTTTTTGTCATGAATTTATGTCTTGGATAGCTTTTTGACAATTGACATATGTTTGTCTCGAAGATTGAATTCCGTCTGAATTGTATTGTAGTAATTTGGTGATATTTTCCTCTTGAAAGTGTTAAATTAATTTTCGCATGAAATAAGAGTAATGAAAGTCTTTAACAATAGTTAGGCAACAACCATTGTCGGAGAGCTGGGTTTTTCATTGTGTTAAAAAAAAATCAAGAATCTTCCTATGAATTTAAGTTTAAGAAAGAATATATGTCAAACAGGAAGAACATCAGCGAAAACCATATTTGTATACATTAATCATTCAAATTCAAATCGGGTATTTTTATCCATTTATTTCTAAAGGCGTGCGTGTGTTCATTTTATAAAAAAATAACCATTCATCATCAAAGATTTTAACTTAAAAAAATCTATTTAAAATGTAACAGTTGTTGAGAAAGTGTGCAAACAATTTATCACATCATTTTATTAGTCTATTTACATGTATTCCACGAGATATTTAATCTAAGTTATAATGTTTTAGGTATATCAACACCCTTTATAACGACATTGTTTTATCATGTGTACTATTATTTTGTGTACTTTTGTTCTTTTTCTGCCATATTATATTTTTGCCAATGTTGATTTCTGTTAGCATCACAACAAGCAAAAATAAATTAAACATTTTCAAAGTTTAACACCTTTTTGTCTCCAATTCAAGATTTGAACAGTTGAGGTTTCAATTTGATTACGAAATTTGATTCCCTCATTCTCGTTTCTTTGAGTTTTGAATTTTTAGCTCGCCTAATCTAAAAGGAGATTTGAGCTTTTCTCATAAGTTTGTCCGTCAACATTTTACATTTGAACTTGTTATAAAGAGCCGTTGAATGGATTTAAGTTAAACATGACATATTCAGCTCAAATTCTGGTACTGATCAGGTGTTGTTTCTTTGGTGTCATCCAACATGGCCTCCAGTGGGAAACTTAGTTAAACACAGGACCCAAAAATAATGAATAAATGAAAACCAAACAAGGCATAAATGTTCCTAACAAGAAATACAAAATTATCAATATTGAATAAATAAGGAAATATGGAAAATTTTGGGTATGCTATATGTACATATCAAGGAGTAACCTCTCATCAGTAGCATAAAGAACCATGACCAAAGCATAGAAAGTGAAAGATCCATACATAGCAAAAGAAGCAGTCAAATCCAAACAAATCAAAATGGGAAGTCAAATCCAACGGCAGGGACAACTACTAAGTGCAATACTATTCGAAGTCTTTCCGTATTCTCAGTGCTTTAGAATTTTAGCAAATGCAGCAAAGGACAAGGTCGTTAAGCCGCGTTTTAAGCCCAAGAATTTGGCTGAAAATGAAAAGTGTCTAATATCTATTATTATATATCGTTTGTATTTTGTATTGAAAAAGGCCTTTTAAAAGAAATCAAACATTTTTTTTTAATTCGTTGTACAACAGTCACATGGCACATTAAAATTGCTTAAATTGTGAAAATACTCCAAAATTACTTGATTTGACACGACATTTTATACATTTTGTCGAGTACACGTTCATATCCTGAAAAAATGAACCAATTTCTTGTATTATATTGCTCTATTAAAATCATTTCTAATGATATAATGTTTTCATCAAGACAAGAATCTAATAATATTATTTCTACAGTACAGCAGATCTGCAATAAAAGATCTAGGGGATAGTCACTATTCCTCGTTCTCTTAGTTGTGTTTAATGTCAATTGAAATGACATGTTTTCTTTTTTGAGAGATACAATTATCTAATATGTTCATGGTGTTATTTTAATCTCAGATAAGTTTTAATGTTAATGTTGGCTGATATTATTTAAATGTTTTTGGTATACAATATACGCACTTTTTATGCATGAAACCGTTTCCACGTTGAGAAAGATAAGATATTCCGAACTTTGTCGCACAGTTTTTATGTTTCCTCTTTTCACATTTCATGCTAACCACATTTAGGTAATGTTTCTTTTATTATATATTTTCTATCAAAATGATTTTTATCTTTACTTTTAAAGTAACAGTTTTAATATACAAAATTAAGGCCACCCTGATTTGATGACTCTTTCTTCGGATACACTCAATAAAACCTGTATAATATAAAAATTGCTTATTGAAACCGAGTAATGATCGAATAGTTATGGATCCCTCTGTTTAAATATTGATGTTTCTAGGCTACAGATTTTAGGGTAAAATTGTGTAAATTAGTTTTTTTGTGATCAGTTCTTTCTGTCTTGGCTTGGGTTACGTTATAATTAAAAGAAAGAATATGGAATAAATGCAAGAAAGACACAATCCACATCTTTTCTGGATTGTGCACTGTATAATGTTTCGTTAAGCTGTGGCCTTAGTTCACTAGATTTTCGTGGGGCCCGAAACAAGTTCTTAAAAGATAGTGCCTTGGATTTCTCTCTCTTACCAAAAAGATTGTTGACAAAATAAAAAATTTTAGCGTACGAAGCGCTTTTCTGGGTTTACCTTCATCAGTATATATAAATAGGAGATGTGGCATGATTGTCCATGAGACAGCCACCCACCAAGTGACAGAAGAATTTAAACGTCTATAGGTCTCACTACGGCCTTATACAATGAACCATAGTCCACACCATAACGGAAGCTGTAAAAGGCCCCGAAATACAAAATGTGAAACTATACATAAAACACGAAATCTACCTAATATATTGCAAAAATGGTGAACAAATAAAAATAAATGACTAATCAAACAACGACAACCACTGAAATATAGGTTCCTGGCTTGGGACAGGCACATAATTATATGGCGGGGTTTAATCGGTTTGTAAGCACTCAACCCTCCCCTTTAACATGTGGAATCAGTGAAAAAAAACAAAACAGAACCAAATATTGGAAAACAGGAATTTATTACATACACTTAACAGAACAGAGCCAATTATTGTCTAACGATGCCATACGTTTCTTAACTAAACATGGTAAGATTAATTCACAAATTTTACGTTGAAGAAAAAGTGAAATATATCAATCAATGTATCACAAATTCCAATTTGTAGGGCCATTCAGCAATGTTATCTAATTGTAACGAGAAGATTCAATGCTTTATAAAATATATATGTTCCTTGTATTTTAATTCAATAGGACTAATTCTAAATAACTTCAGATCTGCAAAAAAGAAAAAGCTTCTAAAAATTTGGGGCCCACTTCCGCACCCTAGCCCATATATCCTATCAACCAAATATCTTTACATTGGTAATGCTAAAACGAACTGTGCCTCGGGTCTACTTTGTAATCATTTAAAACATGTCTTTTGTATTCAAACCATAAAAGATTTTTAAGAACATTACAAGAATTATTTAATACAGTTAAAGAATAAATCGTGGCAATCCACGGTCCTGTAAAATTTCACCCTAAAATCTTCAGTGTTATCGAATGAGAAATAGACCCGATGACCATAAAATTTAAACTATAACATCGGAAATAGGCAGACATTCAGATTTTCTATAGGACCTAGTATGTATAAAGTTTGACGCTAAAGGGAGATCACACGGTTCATGCGTAACAAGGAGATTACCATTAATATATCCCATCCCTAGACTTTGTGGCAAAGGGATTGCAAAATAAGACAATTGACTTTATTTTCATATTGTTTAAAATAAAATAAAGTAGTATAATAATTCCCATATGAATTTGTTACTTCATATGAAAACAAACTTGAGAAAATGTATAAAAATAGGCATTTCTCACATCACAATTACATTAACATTAGTTTACGCATTGATGAATTATAGTTTCATTGCCAAAACCCGAAGGTCCAAGCAAAAGGGGAACTGTCGACGGACACCTCAATCTGGAAAAGACGAAAAAGACACATAGTATACATATAAAACTAAAAACAAATATACAATTATGAACAGTGCGGGCTCTAACAAATAACCGGGGATGAACTCAGTTGGTCCGAAAAGGTAAACAGTTCTTGTCTCTTTAAAGTCACTTGCCGAATATTGCCAATTTATTTTATATAGGAATGCAGACATGAGTGTAAAGACTCTTGTATTACTATATAATCTTTTTTGTTTAAGAATCTTCTGTTTTACAGCCAACAAAACCTCAATACATTGTATTTATTAATAAATGTATAGCAGGAATATTTTTCTTTGGACACTTTCATTGGTCAAAGTTCTGACCAAGAATCACCACCAAAAGTCCCTTTGGTTCATTGAGTTTGTGAAAGTTACAGATGTAATAAAGAAATATCCAACTTAGTGTGTTAAGTTATGTTTTGCTGTGGTCACCATATCAAGAACCTATTTTTGTGATATTAGCTCAGACACCTTGTTAAATGTCTCAAAATACAAAATTAATGTTAAATGTTAAATAAATATGGAAAATTTATGTATGCAATATGTGCCTTTTAAGGAGTAACCTCTCATCAGTAGCATTAGAACCGAAACATAGGAAGTCAAAGATTC
>JARWCS010323705.1:0-12668 GCA_034783895.1 Geukensia demissa | reverse complement strand
TTTTAAACTTCCGGCTGTTTACACAGTATACAGAATTTACAGGTTTTGTCTAACTTATCACAGATTTTACTGTATATTGTTTTATCTATTCCAGCCAGCAGACAGTACACAGGAGAATCGACTGAGGACTCCTCCTTTGCCACCTCTGTCCCAGGTGGCTGAAGCAGCATCGGAACTTGCAAAGTAAGTGTTCATACCCAAAAAATCAGCATGAAGTTTTGTAGGAGAAGTGTTGTTGAGGCTCAGTTTTGGTCTAAAAATGCAGATCTGTTTATATCTTATGATGGATTCACACAGACATATAATGCGAATTGAATGTGCATTCTAATGCAAATTGATGATGTCAAAGATGTTCACACGTAGATCAAAGCTAATTCAATGAAATTATTTCATTTTATTTATTCAAGAAATTATTTAAAATTCAAGATATTAATTTGTAGTATACTTGGCATGCCATAGATTTGAAACTTGCAGCTAAACAAAGAAAACTTCAAAACAGACTTATATGGAGAGCAATGAAACTGAGACACCACAACTTTAAAAAACATGCCTGAGAGATGTTTCCTCCATCTTTCCACCAAATAAGATGGTGATTGTTGGTCGTCTCAGTCCAGAAATATGTGAGACTGAGGTTCTTTCCATGAAAAAGTAGGGCAAATGTACAGTATAATGAAGTATGTACACCACAGTATGTGGATGCTTAGTTAATTCACTCCTCGTATTCAGTGCTCTTGCCACTATAAGACCCCCCTCACCTTAATTCAATTTCAGATGCTTAAGCTCGGACTCCTGCTTTAACAAAATCTTTATAAGATCAAAGAACAGAAAATTCTTTAGAAAAGGGTAGTTTCATATTTGGATACATTAAATGTAGGGAAGGGAAACTAGAATTCTTCGTTTTGGGCTATTGTAAACTATGGAAACATAACCTATTTTGAACCAGATATGAAAGAATTCTAGATTTTGTTGATCCTAATAATTACCCCATTTTCTGGATTTTTTAAGCCTCATGGTCATTTAAGATGAGGATTACTGTATATTCTTTGAAATTTTGTGTGTTTCTATGACTACATGTACATTTACCTTAACTCTTATGAAAGATGACAAAAAAATTCTGAAGTGTTTTGACCAAGTTAATATAGTAAAATTACCTTAGAAATAAAAATATTAAATTATGCAAAAAACACTGTTTGCAACTATTTACATGTGTTATCTTTGAAATGGTTAAGGATATTAATGGTGTGTCACACGGACATATAATGCGAATTGAATGCGCATTCGAATGCGAATTGACGACGTCAAAAACGTTCACACCTACGTCAAAGCAAGTCAGTGCGAATTAAAAGCATTGAAACGTTAAACATTCGCTCAATGCGCATTCGATAATGCGAATTATTTGTGAACGAGGCAAGAAAATTGGTTTGGTATTCCACCTTTTCTTTCAATTCACTGCATATATCAGTAATCCTCATATCTTAGGAGAAGACTACATAAGTGTCTTATTCTTTTTATAATATATTGCAAATAAAATAATGTTTTAATTAAAATCCTTCTGTGGAAATAGGAGAGTAAGAGAGATCTGGCATTGTCAGGCTATAAATTGAACAGAGGGAAGGACAGCTACATATTTAGGTGTAACACCTTTGTTTAATTCAACGATGTATTGATTTAAGGGACATTGTATTGAAAAAAAAATTTTGGTAGCCTTTAGAGTCAACTCTACAAAGACTACTTGTCTTTTACATACTTATAGATTAAAATAATTTTGTGTTTTGTTTTCAGACATCAGAGTAGGTGGGATAAGAAAAGCCCTTCTAAGGCAGAACAGAAGAGCCCTGTAAAGGAAGACCACCATCGAGCACCACACGTCCATGCACCAGTAACAGCCTTTGAAAGAGAAGAGAGATCAAAATCACCTAAAGCAATGGACCGAGTCTTTCTGAAACAAAAACAGGAGCAAAGCAGTTCTTCATCAGACTCAGATTCTGACAGTTCAGAGTCAAGGTCAAGGTCAAGGTCACCATCTCCAACCAGTCAATTTCTGTATGGGAAAGGAAACGAATCAAAGAAGGTGGCACCACCACCACCTCCGCCCATAAAGGACAAACCTTCAGGCACAACTATTGGTGCTGCTGCTGGAAAAAAGGAAACAATTTATGACAAAGTTTTAAGTCATGTAATGACAGAGCAGATTCCTTTGCCGACAAAGTCTGAGGTAAACACTAGTCTTAATAATGCAAATTTGAATGCTGAAACAGGAAAGAGTACTTTGGATAACAGGTTAAAAGATTTATCTGAACCTCCTGTTCTTCAGAAAGAAAGTCCAAGAAAAATGCCTGTGAAATCCTCACCAGGCAGGCGACCAAGGTCAATAAGTTCATCAAGGTCAAGAAGTAAAAGTCCAGTTAAAAGGTCAGGATCACCTAACATCAGGCGTGTGGTTAAACGATCAGAATCACCTTTACCTTCAAAAAGGTCACCAAGGAGAAAGTCACCTGTGAGGGCTTCACCTCCAAGAAAGCGTCCATCTCCCAGGAGGTCTGTAAGAAGGTCTTCACCTTCCCCACGAAGATCAGTTAGAAGGTCATCACCTTCCCCTCGAAGGTCAATAAGGAGATCATCCCCCTCACCAAGAAAAAGATTGTCACCAAGAAGAAGGTCATCTCCATCACCACTTAAAAGGTCACCTGTTAGAAGGAGAAGGTCATCTTCAGTTTCACCTCGGAGACGACCTCCTCCAAGAAGTTCACCTATCCGAAGACGAAGATCATCTTCACCACGAAGACGTTCAATATCGCCAAAGCGTTCAATTTCTCGACGATCACCCTCTCCAAGAAGAAGAACACCATCTCCTAGAAAAAGAAGTAAATCACCTATAAGGCGAAGGTCAACATCGCCAAGGAGACGAAGTAAAACCCCTCCAAGAAGGAGATCACCAACATCAAGGAAAAGTAAAACACCTCCAAGGCTAAGATCACCATCACCAAGGAGACGAAGTATAACTCCCCCAAGAAAGCGATCTACTTCATCTAGAAGGAAATCTCCACCTAGACGTAGGTCACCCTCTCCAAGAAAGCGAAGTATATCACCTAGACGTAGGTCACCCTCCCCAAAAAAACGAAGTATATCATCTAGAAGGAGGTCACCATCTCCAAGGAAAAGAAGCATATCACCTAGAAGAAGATCACCATCTGCAAGGAAAAGGAGTATATCACCAAGGCGAAGATCGCCATCTGCAAGGAAAAGGAGTATTTCACCTAGACGAAGATCGCCATCTCCACGGAGAAGGTCACCTTTACGGTATAAAAGCAGATCTCTTTCAAGGTAGGATATTTTGAAGCTTATAAGGTTATATACATGTATATACTTTAGCTCTCTTTACAGGGTCTAATTCATTTATTGTAAACATGGACATTTTCCCCAGATGATATTTTTGAAAAAGGTGAAATACAAGATTTCGCGTGGGAATAAATTTTGCAGTATTAGACATTTCTATAGAAGTAAATACCCAACAATTAATATTCCTGTGGGAGTAATTTTCGTGTACAAGTTCAAAACGGGAAATAAGTGAAAATAGCCCTCATGCGATAATTAACATCATTAATGCTTTAGCTTGACATTTACCATTCTTATATTTTTATTTTGCTTAAAAATAAAGAATTTTTTTGTAAAAAACAAAATCATGACATCAGTAGAGTTAAGATATTCTAACCATAAGGCCACTCCAAATTTATTTCTAGTTCTTTGGATTTTTAGCGATAAAAATAGGAGCGAGCGAGCGAAAATTTTTGTATAAATTTTTTTCTTGCAATAGCAAAATATTGGAGCACAACCTCAAATCCTAATGAGAACACAACAGTTTAAAGTTTTTTTTCCTCTAATTTTTATTTTTAAGGAGCGAGCGAGCGAGCAAACTTTAATTTTTATATTTAGGAATAACAATGAAAATTTCTAACAGTGAAAAAAAATTGGAGCAAGTAAAGTTTTTTTGAAATTTTGAACCCATAATATGAGAAGCGAGCGAATCCGAAAAACAATTAATTAATTTGGAGTTGCCTAATTAATAAATTGATCATAAAAAAGACCTAGATTTTCTGGAAGATGTTAATGGATTTCATGAAATATTTGATGGTGAGTTAAGAGTCATCCAATATAACTATCTATATTTTCATTTCGGTCTGAATAAGTTTAGCATTGGGCTATTTTGGATAAAAATGGTTTTGAATACTCCACTTTTTCCACTCTGCAAATTAACAAAACATTTCTGACATTGTCACTTGGTCTACATTTTGGTTATTCAAGGGGGTGCAGATTTCTAATGAATGGAGAACAGTTGTACAATTTTTGATCTGAGAAGCAGATTAGGATCTTAATTTTACCAATAATTTCTGTGTTTCTTTACAAATTTTCCTGAAAATAGTGGAGGGGAATGACCCTCTCCTGGAACTGACCCTGTTATTATGTCCTGCATACCTATCTAAGAGAAAAAAGCTCAGTTTAGTCTTAAGACTTAGTTTTATAGTCAACTATTTGGGAATATTGTATATTCACCCACTCCTCTGAGATTACTTAGGCCTGGTCTAAAATGGCCATAAATGATCATTTTAAACTTATCTAATTTACATTTTGACAAATGAGACTAACACCCCAATTACAACCTTGCTGTTTGATGGTTCTTTAGCAATTAATATTGGGTTCCAATTTAACAGAATATGTTAATCTTGTTAAAACAAACTATTCCAGTAGGGAACACTTTTTAATAATTGTCCATAAATTGACCAGAATCTGGAAACGTTTCGACCAGCGGCCTTCAACATGTATAAAGTTTGTCTGCTTTAATTCCTGTCTTGCTGAGAATTCCATTTTATTGAACAAATTATGACTAAAATGCTTCCACATGAAACAAGAGTGAGTGCACAAGTACCAATGGTCATTATGGACACATGACACAATCTGTCAATTCCTTTATTTTAAGTTATACAACCACAATTTATGGTATGGCGCTGAGGGCATCAACAGCATTGGCATCAGTAGACAGGTTGGTTTCTAGACGATAACTTTTGTTCCAGTGAACCAATCCTTTTAATGTTTTAGGACACTGATTTTTGGTACTAGATAAAGGTTGGAATTGATTTTGGGTGATCTGGTCCCACCCCTTTTTTTTGGGGGGGGGGGAGGGACTAAATATTATATTTAATGTAACTTCTATTTCTTGTCTGATTTTAATGGTTTTCTTTCTTTTATTCCCCTTGACAACGTTAACATAACAAGTGTCGTGTCCTTTCTCTTGCCATTATTGTGATATACAGGGTTCTATTATGACTTTGCCATAATTTTTTAAACTTTTTCATTTGTCAATTTTGAAAAATAAGAAAAAAATATTTTTTAATTTAATTTAATGGGTTTTTCATTCAATTTGTCTCAAGGAGAGCTAAGCTTTAAATCCAGCTCCCACCCTTCTCGCTACAAATTAGATCATTTAGTCTCTAAAGAATGACCACTCACTTCTGTTCTCTCATGTAATAAAAATTTCTTATCTGCAAATTTTCCCTTTTTCCTTTTATATGAAAATAGGTAAATGCTATGCATTTTTCATAGGAATCATTTGAAACAAAAAGAAAACAAAATCTGATGAGAAATAAAAAAATTTCCAATATAAGGACATAGTTATTCTCAACCCCTTTATATCTCTTAACGGTAAGTGATTGATGATGGGGCATTGGCTTATTAAGTTGGCTTAGCCATGGAGCATTCAAACAAAAAATATAACATCAGACAAGAAACAGATAACTTACATTAAAATGCAAAACTGTTTTTAGTCCCTCCCCAAAAAACTGATAGGGCTAGATCAATAAAAATAAATGCCATTGTTTATCTGGTACCAAAACTCAATGTCCCAAAATATAAAATAATTGGTTTACTAGAACAAATGTTATCATGCAGAAAACAGCCTGTCTAAAGAGGCCAATGCTGACGACAGTAACAAACCGTAATATGTCTGTTATTTTTTGCCTTCATATAAGAAACTTAATGTTGTAACCCGATGGATAAAGATTTTACTTCCCACACCATTTTTTCCTAAAATTATTGAGAGACGTAGGGCAGTCATATCAGATGAATAATCTTACTATATTGGCAAAAATCAAGCAAATTACGCTGGAAATTCCGTATTTGAATCAGATGCAAATCATGATTGTTGTTTTGTCTATAATTTCTCATGTTTATCATAAGTTGATGCATTATATTAGTGTGAAAGACATATATCAGTGCTGTGTATTTTATAGTTTGATAACCTTTTTAGGACTGATGCATTAATACAGAAAACAATCAGAGACAAGTTCAGACATTGTACAGTGTTGACTATTGCACATAGACTTAACACTATAATGGATTCTGACAGAGTTCTTGTGAGTATTATAAAAATGGAATGACTGAACAGGTTGGTGGTTGGCCAAGTGGACCTTAAGTGTAGCTAAAAATAGTAGTGTCTTAAAATCCAATAATTAAATTGACATTATCTTAAACTGTAATCAATAAATCACCTCGTTTGCAGAGATTAGGTTAAAAATTAGATAAATTTTATTTTCAAAAGTACTTATTGGGCACTGGAGTGGTCTCACACAGACGCACAGATCTGACCAAGCATGATTTCTAGGTGGCAGATGGGGAGCCCTCTCATCGAGACTGCCAGTCATAATACAGAAAACCTGGCCATGGACCATAGTGGGTTAAGTGTGTGGAGAATGCCACACTCCATGCACTTAAAAAGACCCCTTTTGTAGATTTCAAAAAAAGAGAAAGTTAATGCTGCTACAAAAGGCTTATTTTTTTTTGTCCCTACCTATCCCGTTTCCCAGGGGCAGTCAAAAGATATTGTCCTGTTGTTTCCATGCCACCCCAAAAATGTGTTTCATTGACCTGATTGTTGGGTCAATTTTTGTTTTGTCTCAGTCCATATTTGAAAGTTATTAATATAATTTACAGGTGAGTCATTTTGTGTCCGCACTTGCATACCTGTTAACCTTTGAATTCTCAAAGAGGGAGATCTCCATCTTTTCAGCTTTTCTAAGTGGGAGATTTTGATGACATTTTTTGCAGTAAGAAAAAGATGATTTTAAATAGATAAGAAAAAGATATAAAATCTATGATATCTTGTTATTCTACCAATGATTTCTAATTAAAATGTGAGCAATTAGTACAACAATAGGGTCAGTTATTTGTTGGTTGCTTCTGAATTAATATTTTATTACAAAAATATTGCATTTAGTTTAATTTAATAAGCTGTTTAGAACTTTGATTTTTGCAATATTTATGCAAAGAGAGAGATTTGAGGGGGAAATTTGTGAAAGAGAGATTGTTGTCTCCCACATGGGAGACTTTCTCAAAGTGGGAGATTGACCCAGAAAAAGGGAGTCTCCCTCCTAAAGTGGGAGGGTTAACATGCATGCACTTGTTTAGATGAGCAATTATATTTTCACATAATTTTTCATAAAAACTGCTTTGACCCTTATTATAAAAATTTACATAAAAAAATTCTCTTCCTGGAATTACATATGAATTAATCCTGTCATTTGTTTTATTCTAGGTCCTGGAAGAAGGAAATATTATGGAGTTTGAGCATCCTTATCAACTTTTGCAAATAGATGACGGGTATTTCACTAAAATGGTTGAGCAGACAGGCCCTACTGAAGCTGAACATCTATTGGCCATTGCCAAGGAAGCCTATTTTTCTTCTGATAGACCAGTAGAAAAGATTAATGAGGTCTCCAAGGATGGCACTGATGAATCATTTTGTATGAAGGATGATTATATTGTAAGTGGCAATGGGAATGCTACAGTAGTCCATGAGGATGTGACGGTATCTGACTCAGATGAAAAAGATGCAAATATTACCTCTAATCAACCTTTGACATCACCAAGCACTGATTTGACAAAATCAGATGACATTACTGTCAATCATTCCAGTGATCATGATTCTAGTCCTTTGTTAGAGAATCTACACAAACCCAACGAGTCTCAAGACTTAAAACCACATGTCATTGCAAAGAAAGAAAAGCTCACTGATAATGATAAAGTTTGTGAAGAAATGACACATCTGTTGCAAAATGATGAAGGTCAGTCTTGTCAAAATAATAAGTGAATCATACTTATGAATTTTATTTTTCTTAGCCTATTGATGTGTGTATTTGTCATCACTTGCCGTCCTTTGTCCATATTCTTTTTACATTTTAAATATTCTCTTCTAAAACCAATGGGCAAGTCAACAAGAGAATTTGGAGCAAAACCTTGCACAAGATTCACATAAGGTCCTGTCAGATTTGTCCTAAAATAGTATCTGATTACAATAAGTTGGTAAAAAAAATCTCTGAAATTGCTGGGCAAAATTTGCATATAAATACTATTCTTAATCATGTTTCCTTTATTGTTGTATAGATCAGACAGAAAACATCCCTGCCATGGACAATTTTTGTTTTTCTGTTTTACCATGCAACTGCTATGTTAAGTAGGTCGAAACTTTAAACAGTTTTTTGTTACAATTAGTTGATGAAAAATCTTTTCCATTGAAACTGCTTAGCCAAATTAGCATCTAAACCCATTCTTAATAATGTTTCATTATTAATGAAAGATTGGACTAATCATCCCTGCCATGGACAATTTTTGCTAAATTAAGTGGGTGGAAACTTAAAATACAATACCTATGGAAGTTCCTTTTATTTAGTTGTTTTAGAGGAGAATATATGCCCCCTTTTGCCTATAGTGCTAGGTGAGCAACTCATTTTTAGTTTTTAGTAAGCAGCATTAAATCTTGTTTCTACAGATACCAAAGAAAGCATTTAACCTGACATGTCAAATGTGATTTAATTGTTAACTTTTTTATTGAGGTCAAAATAATTTTCAGATTTATGTAAACAGATATGTTTTGTTGAATTTTGATAAAATGTGTTTTATGTTTTTAAACTGTTTTTACAATAATAATTTTTATGTATGTTTTTAAACTGGTTTGCAGCTGTAACCTTGTTGTTGTTGAAAATTTTTTAACATATTGATGACAGTTTTATTTGATTGTACAGGAAATATGCTTTTAAATTTTATAATGACAAATAATTAAAATTGTTAATCCAAGATTTCTTATCATTCAACCTTGTATATAATGAAGGCCACTCCTTATTGCTCTTAGAAGAAAAGGAATACTTCATTGGATAAAAATAAGTATTTAATAATAATTTTTAATATTGTACATAAGTACCTCATTGTAGGGAAAGGGATTAATATAAGTTTTTTACTTGTTTCCCCGATCCCTTTAATTAATTATTTACAGTATCATTATATTATTGTTTTGTATATATTGCATGCATTAATTAATAAAATATGTTTAAAATAAATATTATATAGATTTTTTAAAAATTTTGTGATATGCCGTTTTGTCAGACCACTGTCCCAGGTAAGGTAACGGGTTGAGTACTCACATGTTTAACCCCGCCTTAAACGTAATGTTCTTGTCCCAAGTCAGGAACCCATAATCCAGATTTATTTCAAACAAATCACTTGTTTGACCATGTAAATTTAAATTTGTTGGATAGTTGTTACATTTATCATTACATTTTGGGGGCCTTATATAGCTGGCATTAGGGTGTGGATATTGTCCGATACTCAGGGCCTTAAGGCAACCTATATATTTTTGTATTCTATACGTGCTGTCTAATAAAAAATCCTACCACATATCCTTTTTCTATGTTATGAATTTGTTTTGTAGATTTTTTAACGGAAATACAAAAACACAATTAAGCAGTATTTTGACACAAGCAAACATTTCGAAAATTCTATTTAAAAATATGTATGAGATAAGTGTAATCAGACAGTGTACTTTAATTTCTTTATCATCAAAATTTGGTCTTTGATATTAATATTGACTGATCACATCTCCACTTAAGATTGTTGTTTAGTGTATAAAATACGTGTAATTTACCCATGCATTTGTAATGACAAATATACAAATTTACAAAGCATGTTATTCAACACATTTTGTTAAATGTGACATTAGAGAAAAATATGAACCTAAAAAGAATTATTGAAGATATAAACAAATGTAGGTTGTTAATGAATTAAGACGGCTATAATTACTTTTCAAACGTTTTAAGAATAGTTTGTCTGTTTTAGTATGGAGCCACCATATACAATATACCGAGGTCCTGTTGAAGGAGTCTCTTCTATCACCAATAAACAAACGGAAGCAGTGGATACACCAATTCAGTTATTAACAAGAACATCGAAACTCTTTGGTGCTGTCCACATATTCTTGGGAAGTCTTTGCATCGCATTTAACATTTATGGGGTTCACTTTTATGAAGATAACTTGATGAGTATTAAAAAAGAATTTAAAGAGAATAAAGAAGAACAATGTAATTCCGATAACAAGTGTAAGACGCTGGACATCTGTCATATATATAGTCTATCAATTCTGGTGCTTTCTGTTTGGGTATGTATGTATGTATGCACGTATGCCGAATCTATTTGGATTTGTCATATAGTTTGTTGAAAATGGAATTCACAAAATTTGACTGACCTTTCTTCTTTTGGCCTAAGCGTGTCTAATGAAGGTATAGTCAGTTACGTTTGACTTTTGAATATTTCTCATAAACGTATCTAAGATGTGTATCGTGTATATCTGTCATATATTCCATATTCTTTCTTTTGATTATTTAAGACAATAAATTAAAAGATATCGAAGGGCATATATAATCGTGCAAAACAATATGACTATGACTTAAAAGACGGAAAGGAAATAAAGAACAAAAGCTTCACAGGAAACAAAGAACAATTTCACAAAACGCTTAACAGACAACAAAGAACAGTTTCACAAAACGCTTCACAGAAATCAAAGGCGTAGGAACGGACCTGATGAATGATCAGTTGCTTCGGAACGGTAAACTCATATCTTGTTTTTTAATCCAATGTTTTGATAAAGAAGTAACTTCTGAAGAGAATCCAACTTGTTTTACCATATATCTGTTGCTGTTTGATATAATGTTTAACATGATATTCTGATTTCTCAATATCAGTATGAACTCTAAAAATGTAATCGATGCCCTCAGTTAATCGGTGACTTGAATGTCACGTGTTGTAACTAAATGCATACTGTTTTTATTCAATTGAGTTTTTACACTGTTAATGAGAAATAAAGATTTATATATACAAGACAGTACCAGTACGATTACAAATTCATAAAACAAGAAGATTTCTAGTTAAGGTCTAGATTGACCAGAAATATGTGACCTTCAAAGATTCGGGCATTATACTTTCCTTGTGAAAAATATTTTAATTGCAACAAAGTGGGTAACTTCACAATTTGTTTACCAGTTTAGTTTGAAAATAAAATTTTGTCAATTTTACATAAGTATAGTAAATTTTTATTGCTATATGTGCAAAGAAACAACACATAGGAATTCTGATATCAACCCATAGTAAAAGAGGTACTCAGATTCAAAGAAATTGAAATACGAAGTCACATCCAGCGATACAGATAACTACTTGGTGCATTACAATTCCAAATAAAAAATTTGAAAATTTTCTCTTTAACACTTTTTTAGATTAAATAAAGATTTAATAAATTTGTCAAACGTGATGAAAGAAGATGTCAATGTACTTATTTTTGTAATTGAAAATTTAAGTGTGGAAAAGGGAATACATTTAATTGGATAACACTGTCTTAAAATGCTGCATCTTGAATAAATAATGTGTTTACGCTAAACGTACATTAAGCAGAAAGAGGAAAATTGATACATGCATTAATTTATTTTATAGTTCATTATAACAGGTTTCGTACCACTGCGAATGTCTACAAGTCGACCGAATACACTTAGATGTCAGGTATGAATTTACAAGTTTGATTTTACTCCTTGAAATCTATATATAGCATACCTAAATTTTCCATATTTATTTAACATTTGTAATTTTATATTTTGCAGTATGAAATTAGATTTGTATTCATATGGTGATCATTTTGAACAATATTTGATATGAAGGAGTTGACAAAGAGTTCTTAGAAAAAGAATAATATTTTATAAATCATTCAGCACTTAAGTCACTCGAAAAATCTTCATAATTTGATGTTTTTAACAACTTTTATTTCCCTGATTTTACATAAATCCTGAAACATTGACAAAAAAATCTTTGTGACAAGTTTTGGGATAATTTCTGATGTATTTTAGCTATACTTATATTAATCTGGAAAACTTCGATTTTTGGAGCCCTTATAGACCGCACTTAGGCCTTTTACATAACTATATTATTTTCAGATATATAGTCTCCTTGTCTTAAAATTTTGATATCGTTAATGAGATGTTATTTATTTTTTATTTAATAACCCAGCCCATAATAGGAAATCTGTAAATAAGAAATAGCCTTGTGGGAATATGACAGAACAAATAAAATAATCGTAAACGGTTTTGCGAGTCCAGTGTAGAATACCAATTGAAGAGGTCCGAATTGCATAGTCCAAAGATACAAGGCAAATTAGAAACAATAAAAAGATAAAATTAAAACAAAAGGAACAAAGGCTTGGAATTCACAAACTCCCTTACGAAACAGGAATGGGATCAGGTGCTCATGAAGGGTAAGCATCCCTTGTCTTGCGCGCAACACTCGTGGAAACCTTAAACTCTAATCCG
>JARWCS010323704.1:0-20959 GCA_034783895.1 Geukensia demissa | reverse complement strand
TTGATTTTGTCACTGTCTGGAAATTTAATAATGTTTGACTTATGTAGTTAACTTGGACTTCAAACGTTTTGGCCCCAAGCGTACCTAATGAAGGTTTATCCTGCTTTGTACGCAGATAAAATGTTAAAATTTGAATAAGGAATGGTTTGTCGTCTTCCCGGCATTTAATCCATATCCTTTATTTTTATAATATATGGAAAAAGGAATTCGAAGATACCAAAGGGGCAGACAGAAATCGTTAAGTCGGTATTTCACTTTTGTATTTGTACTCTCGATTCATCCGAAGAATTTGTAACTATTACTTAGACGCTATTTACATTTAGATAGATAGATAGATAGATAGAATAGAATAGATAGATAGATGATAGGATAGATATAGATAGATAGATGGATGGATATAGATAGATGATAGGATAGATATAGATAGATAGATGGATGGATATAGATAGATAGAAATATAGATAGATAGATAGATAGATAGATATAGAAATGATTTAAATAAACCTCCAAAAAATAAAATATATATTTTTATCATAAATATGAAATGTTTTCAAATCGTTAGCAGGCATATCATCCACCAAAAACGCAGAACTTGAGGTTGTTATGCAAATACAAGTTTTCCCTATTTTCTAAAAGATCAAGAAACTCTTTGAAAAGAAAGCAGTTTAAAACGTGATAGAAATGCTAATCTGAAAATGTTTATTAAGAAGAGATTTTCCTTTTCCATAGCAACAAAAAGCAATATCAAATAACATGATGATTAGCATGATAAAAAAATCCAACATTTGCCCATTAAGAGAATTTCTTGATAATGTAAACCGAGAACTTTTTCTATTAGTATAACATATCTTCTGATGCAAAAAATTCATCAATCAAGAGTTAATCAAGACAACATGGGAAATGGACATTGAAATGTCAAAAGTGAAAATCTCAAACAGGTTAATAAACCTGAAATAAGTAATATACAATGTTCAATGGGAAACCAATAATATACTGACTTAATGTTTTCGGTAATAGTCTTGATGTAATAAGACATTTTGTTGAATTATGGTAATCACGGTTCATTATATTTGCTTCTGTTCCGTTTTATTTTTCGACGACATTCTACCTCTACCAGGCGTCACAAGCGAATAATATGGATATGGGTAAATTATATTTATATCGAGATTTTCATTTTTCTAAGCATTGGTGGTTTTTGTTCTTTCTTTTTTTTGTAATAGCGTGTTCTGTCCACCCTCAATAAAGAAATTCATCGGTTTTTAATTAATTCTCTGAATATAGCTTGTACGAATATACAGCAAGATTATTCACCAGCCCAGTCGTCAGGCTTGTCTGACAGGAATTATACCACATATTGTTTTACAAAAATTACCGTTACTTATTTAAATTCTAAAACCACAAAAATTACCGTTACTTATTTAAATTCTAAAACCCTCAAAGGAGGCCTCATTTCGTGTATTGCATAGGCTAGATGTCCTTCTGTTTGGATTTGGTTGTATATTTCATTGTTTTATACGAGTACTCCTTTTAACCATGTTTGGATATTCGTCTTCATATGTTTTGTTTTAAATGCAGATGGTGAGAGGTGACTCCTTGAAACACGTGTCCAGCAGAATCAAATTTCCCATATCTGTTCATCATATGTTTGCAAACCTGTATTTTGAAACCACTTGATCGATGCCATTGCTGATTGAGCTTAAAATCCAGAGAGAGTTCACCAGCCCATTCGTCAGACTTGTCTGATAATTTTACCACATATCGTATTAGAGAAATTCCCGTTACTGATTTAAATTTCAAAGCTGAAATTACGGTATATGCTTCATTCGTTTCATTGCACATGGTTAATGTCCTTTCCATTGGATTAGGCTGGCTATTTAGTTTTTTATACGAGATCTTTTTACAATGTTTGGGTATTGGTTTTCCAATGTTTTGGTTTCAATTCTGCTGACGAGAGGTTTCACCTTGAAACACGTGTCAACATTGGTATTATCCATGAGGCATTGGGTTTTTAACTAAGTAATTAGATCATTGGAATTTTAGTCAGTGGCACCGAATTTGCTATATCATTTAAAGTTTTACAGTTCAGAAGTGAAATTGGCCCACTTGGTGAAACCTATGCATTATACAGCTTTGATCATTTTATTTTTGTAGTTTTCATTTGTTTAAAAAAAACACTAAATGTTGCGTGAACAATAATTTTGAAACTCACCATTTGGATTGTCAAGATCATACGTCTGTCTGTACTGTTTTACAAAATCTTCTAACTTTTGTTGTGCATCTCCTAAAAGAAACCAAAGTCATTTCAAATGTATTGTTTTTTAAAAAAAATAAAGAAAATAAACACAGTAAAATCAATGATTAATCCTTTTATACCAAATGAGGTTTTACTGAGCAGTTTCTGATACTTTAAAGTCAAACTCACAAGAATACATTTCTTCTCCATCACATTATCTATTTCAAAAGGTCAGCAAAATGGATATCGGATGTGCTCTAGTATGGGAACAATTGGAATCCAAAATCTGTTAAATATGATTGGCATACTGAATGAACACACAACAGATAATATAGCACATAGAAAGGGTTTCGACCTCCTCCTTTGGTCTATTTTTTTAACAGTTCTGTATGAAGGACTGGAAGTTCTAGTTGATGAGCATTGCTTATCTTAAATTTAAGTCCTTTAGCAAGAATATTTCGGAATTTCATATTTATCCTGTATTGACGTCAAGCATTTGATCAGTAATATTTAATTTGAAACTTCAGTAAATTTGTTGGGAGAAATTTACAAGGTTTTTAGTATTTACATGAGCGATTTACATCTAATTGTTGGGAAAAGATAACCCTGAAAATAATTCTGGATTCATTAGAAAAGATATTGCACACTAATATATTTTCTAGCTAGAAGATTCCTAGATCAATAATTTTCGTAAAATAACCTGCTTCAATATAAACATTGAAACAATGAACACAAGGATTAAAACAAACATTGGTAAAAGACATAATGAAATTGTTTTTCTGGCAGATTTGGAAGTATCCATATATCTGTGATACTAGAATTTTACATTATTTCTCTTAAAGTTGTATTTTAAATAATTTTACTATTTCTGAATTTAAAATTTGCCGTGAAAAGGGTAAAAATAATGTATATCATATATCATTGAATATGATTTGATTTCTTAACTCATTAATATCAAAATATATATTTCGGTGATGACGTAAGAAATCCAACTGAAAAAAACTACCCTTAAAGTGACATTATGCATATCGATTTTTTTCTCAAAATAGCCTGAAGCCTGTTTATTTGGTTAAACGCTTTGCTTAAGTGTATTTCAAGAATATTACTGCACTCACAAAATTCCAATATTCTACTTATTTAGAAATTAACATGTTTAATAATCTGAAAGTATTGGTTGCTTTTACCCATTTTCACGAAAATTATCACCCAAATACCTTCATTATTAATATGTTTTAAGTTTTGTTTTGGAGCATTTAAAAATCTTATGTGACAAATACTATAATAAACCTTAGCGAAATTGTTAATTGACGTGCTCCGGAAGGGCACATACTAAATTGCAGATTTTTATGAATAGTAATAGACAAAGCAAATCTGTGCCGTTTTTCATTATTAGTTATTCTGAAATTCAAGAATTCGAAGAATCGGAAGGATTAATAGTTTGGAAAGGTTATGTCAAAATACGTGTTAATTTCAATATAAAGAAAAATAACGACACAACACAAGAAACTGAAAAACAAAGGTGAGCAACACGGATCCCATTAAAAACGGGGAAGACCTCAAGTGTGACAAGCTTTAATGAAACCCACCGTGTCGCTCGCAGTCAAAATACATGACTATCAATGTTGTTTCAATATTGTGAAATTCATTATGCTGTATTCCAGGAGTAAACTTTCATCATAAGAACCAAAACATAGGAAAGCCGAGCCCAAAAATAGTACACATATCTAAACAAATCAAAATAAGAAGCCAAATTCCAGCGGCAGGAGGTTCATCGTGTGCAATACAAGGAATGAACTCTTCCAAAAGGTTTTGTGTTTGAAATTTGAATATCGCAAATTTATATAAAAAGGTGATAAATTTCATGTCAAACAAGAGTGCTAACTGGTATCAACCAAGGGGATGATTGGCAATGTTATCTCACGATTGTGAATTTTATTGAAGGTTTAAATCGGAATGGAGAAGAAACTTCTCCTCTACAGAAGAAACTCGAGCAAATCAAACTGTGAACTATTGACAATAATGACAGTTCGTTGCTCTCATTGTAGGTTGACCCGCTTCCCCTTCGCTTTGTATAGAATTCTATGCCACCATTTATAACAAAACAGTAACAAAAATTTTTTGAACCATTTGGCACACCTAGCTTTTGTTGTTCTTGGTATCAGTAACATATGCAAACCTATTTTTGTATACCTTGATCCTGCACGGGTTCGTCGTACCACAGACCTAAATTATCTTCGAACGGCGGTTCACTGCGTTTTTCATTTGCAGGTTGTAAGTCGGTCTCTTCCTCCTCTTCCTCTTCTTCATCCGGATCTTTAATATCTTGAAGAACTTGTTCAATCTGTAAAGCTTTCTGTATATCATTATATTCGACTTCCAGGTAAGCTTCAGTATTTCTTAGTTGTGCAAGCGTTGCATCTTTTAAAGCAGAAGCTAGATAATCATTCTCTTTATCTTCAAGATATTCCACCAATTGTAATTGAGCAACTTTATTCTGTAATTCCTGAACCTGTTGTACAAGATTCAAAATAGTTTCGTCAGTGTTTTCTTCTGCTATCTTATCTGAATTGTTGTCTCGCTTTGCCATACGTTTCTTTTTCTCAGAAAGAGAATTACTTAAGTCAGAATTAATATATTCCTGATTTAATGTTTCAATTTTTTCTTTCTGTCCATCTGTAAGTTGCTCTTTGGCAGCTGTTTCTTTAAATACATCCTTTAATTCATCTTGTGAAACAGGTTTCGGAGAGTGGTCGTTACTGTTTTTCTCCTCTAGAGAATTAGCGGAATCGGAGGGTACTTTCACCGCCTCAGATAAAAGCTGGTCCATCTGTTGTTGTGATATCTTATTATTCGATTTATCAGATTGCTCTGTAGCTGTCTCTTCCGGTGTAGCGTCATTTTTATCAATCTGATCAAATATGGCTTTTAATTCTCCAACTGTCGGTGTTTCCTTTTCGCTTGGCTGATCTTCATCCTTATCAACGTCGCTTGCAAATTGTTCCGGATAGGTATTGAGCATGTTGGCTAACACATATTGATCTGCTAGATTTTCATTACCGTCTTCATTTACACTGTTATACTCATCTCTATATGGAATATATTCATCGTAAGGCAAATATGGGTCTGATAGATCCCCGTACAATCTATTCCGTATATCGGAGTCGTCAATACGCCGCCGTTTCCTCTGTAAAACTGCTAGGGCGTTTTTTAAATCCGAATGGGTTTGAGCTCGGCGTTTTTGAATAGAAAATGTATTAAACTGTCTGAACTGCAAGAATGTACAAAGAACTGTAAGTAACACGACTTCCTTCATCTTGGTTTAAATCTGCAAAGTAAAGAAAATATTGCTAAAGAACAGAATCATAATTTTATGAATCACCTTTGATAATATTTGGAAACATTTCCAAGCTGACTTTAAGTCAAAATATTTTAAACTTATAAATATTGTGAGGACTAAAACCGATATGCTTTTACATGTTTCAGAGTGGCCCAGAGTATTTTTTAAATTAAATAACTATTACACTGTTGAATCATGAAATGTTTATCAATATAAATTTTGCAATGATTTCCGTATTGACATCAAACGACTGTGATAAGTTTTACCAAAAATATAAAACTAAATAAAATGGTACAGAAAATATACTTTATGCAGCAAGTTTAACGATACTATAGCTACACTAAATGAAAATTAAAAATGATTTAAAAATCCTCTTATTTAGACGATAATGCTCAATATATTGTAAACTTTCTTTATTATCTTTTCTTTTTTGGTCTTAATTGAATCATATCCATACATTCTAGAATTAACCATGATATAAGACGTATATATAATAGTATTTCGTTTCCACTTATGGAAACGCTGTCTCTATTTTTCGATATTAAATGATATAAAGACGTGTATTTCAACTGATAAATTATCAATATTTGTATAGATTTTTTTCAAAAATGTCTCGGGGATAAGGTGTATCTTAGTCAAAGTAAACTAAACGGTAAAAACATTATCTAGTACTGAGATAGTTTTAAAACCAGAGACCTGTGACCTAGTGCCTACCACAGAAATTTATCTCTCATTGTAATATACTAATTTAAGTGTGTCTTTACGGAGTTCTTTTTTATTTTCCCAGGACTGGTCATGACCTCTTCTCAAATGAATCTTTTGTACATTTATATTTAATATCCGATATTTATGTATTCATTTACTTCCGCGATGTCATATAGATATAAAATTGTTGATGACAACTAGTAACTTGTTGGCTGCTGTAAAGATACTTAATTGTTCTGAAACATAATAGTGCTTATGAAAGTAATTAGGACACTGAATCGGTCATAGCCACAATAATATTTAATATCCACCACAGTAATATTCTATAAGGAATTACAGGTTCGTGTCTAATCTATATATATTTGTTGTAGATTAACCAAGATATCCAGTGTCAGTCATCAGTGGGTTGTAATGAGGTTACAGTTGTACAATAATAAGGTAGATACTCACACAATGATGTAAAATCGAGTTGTGTGAATAGTTTACTTAGTAAATTATACATGATGGTTTTCGGAACTACCTTATGAAAAGAGCAAGACTTCATGTTTAGTGCTGACATTCACAACAATATCACGGAAAGTTAACAAACAAGTAAATTTTTAAACTTCGCAATAACACAATTTACTTTGTGTGTTACTGCTGATTTACAGAATAAGTGAAGGTAATGAAGTAACAAATAGGAATCATAGTTTTTTGCCGAATATTTTTTTTTATTTCTGTTGTTACGTTACTTTTTCCATTTGAACAGCTCCTTAACTTGAACACTGGGTTGAATGTCAAAGATAATGGCGATTTCGTCTGTGTAAATTCATAAATAAACGTCATTAATAGAACACTACATTTGAGCTTTATATGGCATGATATCTACAAATCGTTGGATAGATAGCCGTCGGTTTCACAATTAGATTCAGGGAAAATGTATGGTTTTCTCACAGATTCTGCACATTTAATAATTAAAGACTGTCTCGTCATCGTATAGATTAACTACATAGTGCTGAACTGACAAACAACACCTTATTAAGATTAATTCAGGAACGCAATTCTGATCTCAGCAGATGTTTCTAGCAGAAAAACAAATAATATGGCGCGATATTGATTTCATCTTAGTCACTTAATTAACACTAAATTTTCAGAATGTTTGGTTAGGTAGTAATCGTTCTGGTGTCGATAATTTCTAGATGCACACTTTGCTATGGAAATTGATAATATCAATCCACATAAAATTATTCTGTTTTATGAAACAGTCTTTATTCTAGTACTGAATTGTTTCTACATTAACTGTTGATTGTTGCACAGTTGTACAGCAACAAAGGTTTTTAAATGTCTAGGAAACTGAATAATTGGCTTCAATCAATAGAAATTGCCTTCGATCCAGGGTTGTTTATTCGATTGTATTTCTGTGAGTCTGGTTTAACAACCTTACACATACTAAGTTATTCACAGTTGAAAAGATAATCCAATTCTCCTTAATCATTGAAGACAAAAAATTCAAACTTGAAACAGAATAACAAGAGAAAATTGTAAATTAATACGGTCGTCAAGGTAAAAAATGATTTAAATGTAAAGTACAACGAAAGATGTCGACATATGAAAAAATAAGACAGTTCCTTTTAAAAAAAACGGAGAAAACTTCCAGATCAATCACGATTTGAATATTGGAAATGGAAAAGTATAATCAAAGATAGTGAACTGGGATTTCTTGTCCAAAACAATTCATCAATTTGATAAAAAAATCCTTCTCCATTTCCGACACTATTGCTAATGAAAAACGACTTAATATGTACATGACCAATTCAATTACATACTTCCTTTCAACAGATTTAGTTTTCTTGTTATTAACTTTAAAAAAGGACAGCATTCCAAAATATGAATATTAAATCAAATATTAACAACTTAAGTTCACAAAAAAACTAAATATATGTTTACCAATGTTATGTGAATATTGGGAATTTCGTTATAATGTCTCATCAACAGCACTAGGACCAAAATATAGAAAGGTCGAGATCAAAACATAATAAAAGTACTAATATCCAAACAAATCGAAATAGGGAGCATCCGTAATTTAAAGTTTTAGAAATTAAATAGAAAAACCAAAAAATGTAAGATAATATGTGATGAATTTCAAGCCAGACAAGTAACTTTTTGGAAATATTGCAGAATTCTTGTAGACAAACTTTCTAAGACATAAAATAGATGAAATACAATAAAGGTGCAAATTAACTGGAAAAAAATATTTATTGTTAAACAGTCAGGATTACTACCGTCATGAAAGGTCAAATAACCCTAAAACTCTTAATATTTGTCGGGGAAAATCTGAGCATGGAAATTTAAGATATTCAAGATTTGAATATAATCCCAAATTATCATCAGTTTTATATGCTCGGATTTTTCCAGTAACGAAGTGAAATTTTCGTACTTTAAACAATTGAGTTCAAACTTTTTGCAAAATATGTGAAATTCTTTTAAAAATTGTTAAATAAACCTAATTGATGGTTAGAACATGTCTAAAAATTAAAATTGGAAGTTTCTAAATTTTAAATTATATAAGTATAAGCAAATTAAGGATACATTTCCATTTTTTTTTTGGTAATGTTGTTGACTGTTAAAACCTTTTTATAATGAGCAATTTAAACAAATATAAAGACTTCTTCTTATTCTCCAACTGATCATTGGCCTCTTACATGTCCCGACCTCTGGTGGTCTTTATAAAGCTAGGAAATATGATTATCCATACAAGTTATCCGGATCTAAGGAATAATACTTTCGCACTTGTGACTATAACGGTGTAATTTTACAAACAATTATTTTGATAATATTTCCAATCCTGAGAACCACCCTCAGTTGTTCTATGGTTAAGACCCGCATCGTCTCCTTATTTAATTTCAGATGGAATTTCTGGCACTTTCTCATGTTTCCAAATTAATTTTATAAACAGGTTTGATTAATTAAAGTATATTTGGAAGAAAGAAAAATCAATAGTGAATGGTAAAGGATTGACAAACACAACAAAGACCTTTGTTGGAATAACTGAGAGACAATCCCATATAAACAAACAAGATGCTTCATGAACATAGCACGATACAACCACAGAAATTGGCAAAGTATAATCAATTGGCAAATAGTACAAATGCACTATGGTATTAAAGTGTGGATACAGTACTATGAATGACACAGTAATCTACAGACGTAGTAATATGACAGATAAGGCAATTTAAGGACACGTTTTGGACTTATTCTACCATTTCTGTTTTAATATAGGTAAATGATTAAATGAAAAACAAAATGATTAAAAAAATAAATACAGTATGCAATTTGTGGCCTCCTTAACCCTCTATATCTCGAAACTGGGAAAGACGGGGGATTCGTGCGAGAGATCCAAAGCACATAGGGCCATCCTTAATAAATTGTTGGTTTGCTGTTTACCTACCCACATTGTCAGAAGTGAGTAGGTAGGTAGGTGTTTTTTTTTGTTTTTTTTTGCCGACCGGACGCATGTAATGTTCCGTCTCGTAAGGGAAGCGGACACGGACGTAATTTCTGGAAATTCCGATAAAATTTTTTTTTAGATCAACAGTGACTCCGATTTTTTTCTTTTTATTTTCACTCCTTTTATATTTAAAGTTTCCATGGGTAACTTTTGTTGCATTGTTTACAAGGAATCATACGAACAATCCACAACTAATTCAATTCTTATATCCTGCGAAAAGATTTTTGGTCCCTTTGACTTATTCTGCATGTCTTAAAATACAGTTGGAGAAAATCAAATTAAGAATAGAAGGTTTCAAAAATCATAGCATAGCAAATTTTCGACCTATAAGTCCAAAAATTGGTAAAATCGAAATAGAATAAAAAGTTGATAATTTACATCATAATATGAAAAACTCCCTACAAAAACAAACTCTCCAAAAATATTTTTGGGGTTAAATCACCAAAAATCAACATGCACAAACCTGTATTTCAAATTGGGAACTATCAGTTTTTCACAACAAATGTTAATCAACAGAAATCTTATTGTTAACGGACAACAGACCCAGATCACTATGTGATAACTTTGCTGTCGTATAAAATTGAAAGTTGTTTGCTGTCATTATTTTATTTATTCATTGAACCATTGAAGAATGGGAATAGAAAGAAAAATGAAACGTAATATAAAAAACCAGCAACAAAAGGCTAAGGGTGAATACAAAGCAATATTAGACAATAAACTTACACGGGAAACAGAACCGTGATTTGATCACCAATAGTGATTGATTCAAGGCGAGAAGAAATAACACTTTCATTGCTCTTAAATATTCATAAGTCAGTCATTGTCGCATCTAATAAGATAACTACAATAAGATTATTTTAGATATCCACGAGATAAAGTTTATGGTATCATCAGAGCCTGCCATTTTTTTTACAGTCACTTAGTGAATTTGGTTGTTGATATTCAGTGGTTCAAGCTTATATATTAACAACAGCTATCAGTTACTGTTACAAAAAGGCGTATCTAAAACACGAGATAAAATCGTAAAATCATTACACAAAACCTGAAATCCAACTGAAATGCAAAACAGCGTCCAAGGACCACATATAGCAAATATGAAAATCTTCAAAAGACCTAACGTCGGAAGTTTTTCGCTCGTCGTCATTCCCTGATTGAGCGTTACGATATATTCATTTCACAAACGAAATTAGATTTCTTCCCACTGTTGCAAGTTCGACCCTGTCCCCAATACCAATTGTGTCAAACCATCAGTTTTCTTTACAGAGTAATACGACGGTAGTTACTTGTGCCAGTAGAGGAGTAGGAGTTTCTTACCGTTTCCGGAGCACATGAAATCACCCTAGTTTTTGTAGGGATGCGTAGTATGTTTGTTCCTCGTTTCATTTTTGTTGGCTACGGTCTTGTCTGTCTTCTGATTTAACGACTTCGTTCTGATCTTTTGGTATCTACGAATTCTTTTTCAAGCAGCTGCTAACTCAACCGGAGCAGTTGAGTCTGCCTTCGTTTTCATATGGTTCGCGTTATTCAAGCTTTATTTTTTGTGTGTAGTGATTTGTGTACAGATGTCTGTCTTTTGTTTCGTTGAGTCATTGTCTTGTCAGTCTTTTGACTGAAAGATTTTCGTGTGCCTCTTTGGTATTTTTTAACAGTGTACTAGTAACTTTATGAAGGTGGCAAATACCAAAGTGGCATTTGAAAGAAAACAACCAATAAGCTAAACTCTGAAGGAAAAAAATAAAAGAATGATCATCAATAAAATTTGTTTTCTTTTTAATGACTGTCAATACTTCAGTAGTATTTTTATGTGTGTGTAGGGGGTTCAGATGTGGGAATAGATTGTTAATAAAAATGCAACAACTATTTCAGGTAAGAAAGCTGTTGATGAATGTTTTACACGCAAACAATCATTATTAGAAGGTCAAATAATTTCTGTGTAAATACCAGCGCATTTGCACATCCACCCTCCTCGTTTTGTTAGACTTGACTGCCTTAAGACAAATATATGACGCTACCAATGTAATTGACATTGGTTAAGACACGTGTTAATCGATTGTCGTGTTTTATGAATAGTTTAACATTTTGTATTTTTTTATTGTTAGGGGGGCTTTGACAGCTTACGTTATGGTTCATTATTGAAGACCGTAATGGACATGTAGAAGTTAAATTTCGACTGTTATTTGATGTATAGCTGTCGCCAATTCTCCCAATTTTATTTCCTTAAGACAGGTCAATATATTTCTACCTTTTCTTTTTCTATTTGTTGAAAACCTGCATTCGTTTTTTGTATTCTTAATGCATTCAAATTTGTCACAAATTACAGACTCGGTTTTCTGTTAGCTGACAAACATAATTTGTCCTTGCTGTAAAACTGTGTGACTGTAACACTATTGATTTCTGTTAATATTACACAGCTAAGATCATCATATGAATAGAAAACATTTGCTATTGGCAGTAAAACCACGTATTATTTCAGAGGCGAATGTCATCATTTACAGCATAAAATTAGCAAACATATAATTTTCCTATAGTCGTTTAATCAATACGAACAAGAGAAACGGTATAATGAATTAATCGAAATTGTCTTCTTCTAGGACTCTAAACCGTTTATGTCGTTTTGTTTCCTGGAGTTTGATTATTAATGTTTAAACCTTGTCATTTTGATTGAATATCTAAACTGAAAAACATATCATGACCGATATTGCATAATTTCTCAAATCCAGTGTAAACAGAAATGGACAAGATAATTGATTCAACATGATGGATATTGACATACACTCCAATGTACTATTGAAACACACTTTTATACTAAATATACAAAATTACCAATGTAAAATAAGTATGGAAAATTTAGGTATGCTATATGTAAATTTCAAGGAGTAACCTCTCATCAGTAGCATTAGAATCGAACCATGGTTAGTCAAAGATTCAAATATAGCAAAAGAAGCACTCAAATAAAAAAAAAAAAAAAATCGAAACGGGAGGCCATTGACTGATCCAGGGCATTTATGAGATATTTCCCTTGATCGTGGATTCAACATTTAAGTCATTTTAAAGCAGGTATGAAAAAATATGGAAATGCCTTATTCTCAGCAAGATAGTAAAAACTGCAATATAGAAAAAGGTGATGTCGTATCACTGTCTTACAGTCATTCAAAACGTATTAAATACAAAAATCTGCAGGTTGCCCTAAGCCTTCAATAATGGACACATATCCTCACCTTAGGGCAAGCTATCGGCCAAAAAAGGATATGTGTAAAACAGGTAACATTTAAAAATAAAAACAACGACATCCACTGGATTACAAGTTCAGGACAGGGAACAGGGACAGGCACTTAAAGTATTTGGCAAGGTAAAACATATATGTAAGTAACAAACACTCCCCTAACCTGGGACAGCGGTGTGACAAAAAAAAAACATTAAAACAAATTGCATACGACATTTTCACTTCGAACATAATACGCAGACAATTACAAACAAAAAAGAAACAACAAGATGTACCTCTCGCCGTTTCTGACATTTGTTCAAAATCAAAACACAGTTGATAATAAACCTGATTCAAGCCAAGACATCAATCAAAACACATCCGACTTATAAAATTAGCTAAAGGAAATAAGGTATCATGCAAGTGCCAAAAAATAAAAACGTCACCCACTATGATCCACAGCCAGGCATAATGCTGAAAGCCTGACCGTGGACGAAAGTGGGTGACGTTTGAGGAAAATACCACAGCGTTCCTTACTCATAAAAGATCTATGTTTGTAGATTGCGAAAAAGAGAAGGCTGGTGCCGCAACAAAAGGATTTTTGCGACCCTACCTAACCCTCACATTACCCAGTGGCAGTCAAAGGTCGTTGCCCAGTTGTGTCCCAGCCCACCCACTTTCGCGTTGAACCTGTTCTCATGTGGTAACATGGATGCATGTAATATTTGCCTCTGGACATTAAATAAACAACAATCAATCAATATTGAGTGACGTATACGCTGAGAGTGTACACCACGGAGCTGCTAGAACTTTGTGAATGGGAAGTTGACAATAGAGTTTTATTTTCCCATTGTCTATTTTGAGGTGAAGAAAAAGATAAGAAGCAGACATCAGGGTTGAATGTTGTATCATTAATATCAATTTCATTACAAAATTTCTCATCTGAATAAATAAGAGGATATACTAAATCTTGCATGTTAAGTGAAAAGTGTCGAAACTATTTAATCGACGAATATTGTAATAATTGAAGTATTCAACATTTTTTAGAATCCCAAAATTACTTTGTTAAAACAGCATTAACATAATTTATAATAAATAATTCTAAAGTGTTTAAAATTGTACGAGGGTAACCAATGTAAGTGTGGAAATACTTCATATGTATATCATACGATAAATTGGTAACTTCTAATTTTTTCCTCACATAAGTAGCTGACTATTAAGTTTTTGCAGTTTTTAAATGCGAAATTCTAATGAATGTTGATTATCATGATTTGTCAGTAAGTATACGACATGTTTATGCTGTTGTCATGATAAACAAAGTAATTTTCTGATTCACAAGCAATGTTTCAAAACTCGGGAAAATAAAACGCAATTAGCACAATCTTTGGCAATTAAATCGTTTTGTTGTCTGTGTATCTCTACATCGTCATCATCAGAGCTGTCGGAATATCAAAGCACTGACTGCACAATAAAACAGCACTTATTGTAGAGTAATTCCCGCGAGTGTGGCTTAATAAGCAATTTTACTGTAATTCTACTATATGTATTTCCTTTATCCTAGACCAAAATAGAAGCTACATATAGAAATTTGCATAAATCTAAAGTACAAAAGTGCCTGAACACGGGAATACAATAAATTGACAGTTATTAGTAAAAGACAAAAAGTCAATGTCTTCTACATCGAAAATGAAAACGAAATAAAACTAAAATTGCTAAGCCCACTCAATGACGGCTGTTATCATATGAAAGTTAGTCCAAATAATTCCAAAGTGATATTGTAAGACTGGAATTACTCATACTCTATTCTAGACTGATCGAAGTTATGACACAGGGAAAATAAAACATTTCAGGTACAACCTTTATTTTGCAATATTCAAAGAGCACTTACATTTTGACGTATCGAGTCATTCTTCTTTGTGTGATGAATATGAATTGATGTGATTCGTCATTGCTAAACAGCAAAAATCATCATTTAACGTATAGACAGTACACGTCTACCTGACAATCAAATAGGATAGATCAAAGTGTTGAAGTTGAAAAGGTTTGACAAAAAGGGTCCCGATAATCAACAGTCAAATTCGTCTGAAAAAATAAAGATGCCAGTAGATATAATATTCCTTGGTTTTAGAAAATAAAAAAGGTATTAAAGCATCATCAGTAAAAGCTTATGACAAGGCTGAACAGTCAGCCAGTAGTAGTTACTTCGCCCCTATCTACAGGGCTGAACAATCAACCAGTACTAGTTACTTCGCCGACATCTACAGGGCTGAACAGTCAACCAGTAGGAGTAACTTCGCCGACATCTACAGGGATGAACAGTCAACCAATAGCATTTACTCCGGCGTCATCTACAGGGCTGAACAGTCAACCAGTCATAATTACTTCGCCGACATCTGCAAGGCTGAACAGTCAAAGTGGTAGTTACCTCGCCGACACTTACAGGGCTGAATAGTTAACCAGTAGTAGTTACTTCACCGAGATCTACAAGGCTGACAATAAACAAGTAGTTACTCCCCGACATCTACAGGGCTAAACAGTCAACCAGTAGTAGTTACTCCCCGACATCTACAGGGATGAACAGTCAACCAGTAGTAGTTGCTCCGCCGACATCTACAGGGCTGAACAGTCAACAAATTGTAATAACTACGCCAACATCCACATGTTTTTGTTTTCTTTACTTACTTTATTGTGGTTTTTGTATGTGTTTCCTCTCAAAATTGTGTGCGTCGTTTAAAAACAGCTAGCTGATTAAAAAGAATTCGAAGATACCACAGGGGCAGACAGAAATCGTTAAGTTAGAAGAAAAACATAATATTGACCAACAAAATGATTGACTGATAGATTGTTGTTTTACGTCCAGTGGCTAATACTTAATGCGAATTCAGGACGAGTTTTCAGATTATAAATCATAAAAGGGATTAGCTGGGGGTTGGGCCGGTGTATTTTTTAGCCACATAATGCTAAACTGGGATTTTGTGGGTACGGGCGGAAAATTAAGCCTAGGCAACTGGCCACAACGGACCATTCATTACGAGCTGCTGCAAATGGATCTCTAAGGCGCTGAGAGCGTGGCATTCTCCCAACATGGGGCTCGGTGGTAACGTTCCCGTTGGAGACGGTTGATAATTTATACATCCCGCCCAACCAACGCACGAATAGCCTGTTTTTTAAACTCAGGCTACTCACGGGGGTCGAGGATTTGTACTCCCGTCCAACCAACGCCCCCCTTTAGCAGGGGTTTCAGCTTCAGGCAGAGAAACAGAATGACCTTTAATTTCTATGCCCAGGACCCCATAGGGAGTGTGACAAAATTTTATAACCATATAAGAATACGGCTGCAGATGTAGAATTTTGATACGACAAGGGATATCATATCCTATATTTTATGGAAACATTACATATAAAGAAGAATTAAAAATGATTCATCGAATCTCGCTGTCCCGTTATATAAACTTATCCAATAAGGGTACAAGTCCATCGTTGTAGTTATAACATGTGTCATTTGCCTGTCCCAAGTCAAGAATTGTGATCATAGTGTTGTCTTTGTATTAAATGTTTGTTAGATGTACATTTTGGATAATATTCAGGTATGAGCAGTATTATTTTACGTATACATGTTTTGATTATTTTGGTCGATTAAGAACGTCTCACAAGGTATCCTTGTTGAAAACCTTGTGGAGACTTTTAAATTTATAATTTCCCTCTTTTTTGTGCTTGGGGTGCGGTCTCTTGCTGATATTTACCCCTTGTCTTTCATTTTCATATCGACAGTTTTTCCATTCGTTGTCAATCAGACAATCCACGTGTTCGTCTCAAAACCGGTTACTTTATTCTAAGAATAAATTGATTTTCTTCTTCTGATTATCCACAAATTCCAATTTCTAGTTTCAAGTTGTACGTGATGGGGCACCAAGGCCAGTAAATTGACCATGGGAAACTATTAGTAATCTTAAAAAGGCACGCGAAGGAATATTTCAACCGTTTGCCTCATACGACGGTTTGTAGTTGTTTCATGTATTTTGTCTTTCAGCCACATAAAGGTCAAACTTTATTTAACATTTAAAAAAAATGTTTTTGTCTGTCGGCTAGGTGTTAACAATTGTCGAAGTATATTTTAAAAGCTAACCAGCTTTTATGTTGTAATGCTGTGTATTAGATTACTCCTACATCTCTTTATATGCTCTCTGTTTACGCCGAGATTTTATAACGGAAACTTGATTATAATCAAAATTTTAAACATTGATTTTAGTACTGCAGAAGATATACTTAATAACAGCTAAAGGTAAACAAAAAGAGTGAATCCTGTCGTTCTCAACAACCACACCGTCGAAAAGATTTATCACAGTCGAAATCATCGGAATACAATTAGATCGTGTAGGTTTTCAATTTACCCATTGTAAACGAGTGGGTTTTTACTAAGAAACCTTATTTTCTTTCTATTGTTCTCTCACCCTTTAATTATAGTTATATTTCGTATAATAATCTTTTATAACCTTTATTAACATAATAATCGATTCTTGTTTTACAGTCATCATGAATGTATAGAATATAATCAGAAAGCAAGAAATTAATACAGGTGTAAGTGATAGGTCGTGTTATTGACTTGCCTATCCAATGAATTATTGAATAATTAACGACTTATCTAATCAAGGAAGACAGATATTTCTTGTCATTCAAAAAATCATTTCATAGAGGACCCAGAACATAGAGGATGAAGTAAACTATGATTTCATATTTCCAAGTTAAATGAAAACGAAGCAAGCAATCACTTGAGTGATCCGATTGAAAACCTTCCATATCATTTCTGCCAATCACGTGTGCATTTGAAACCAGGTACCCAAACTCTGACTATAACACTCAGATGTTGGCGAGATTGAATAAAAACCTGGTCGAGCAGTTAGGACTCAGAGATCTGAAAACCAATTGTTCTTCGAGGGATATTTCTGTCGGTCCTGATTGAAATCAGAATTACTGACCGTGGGGTAACTCTTGTTTCCGATTGAAAAAAAAATTCTAAAAAGTACAATAATTCTACAGAGATCGTCAATAAAATTTCCATTTTAATGCTGACTCGTAAAGATTATGCGACAATAAGACCTTCATGTGGTAATTCTGCTTTTGACCAATCAATCATATGACAACACTACGATAAATATGGTCAAACTGAGGAGTAAGCATTATCTAGAAGTCTTCTCTTTGAGACGCTGATCAAGGCCACAATGAAACATTCCTGTTTCTTTTCAGCGAGTTAGAAAAATTATATGTTAGAATGTAGAAAAACCCTGAAGACAGCATAAACGGATGATCCCTTTAAATTTTTGAAGTCTTTTTGTTTCGTTTAGACAGCAAATATTTCTGGCATGCAATTTTTCTTCGTATTTTACAAACTTGTGTGTGGAGCATTGAAACGTGATATAAATCATCTATAAGAGCCATATTTTGTTACATCATGACCACTTTACGATTACCTGATTGAAAATAAAATTAAAATTAAATTAAACGGCTAGAACACATCGGAGAAACAACCCCATATAGAACCAAACATTACTTGTTACATACGACACGGAAGCATACACAACTTAGTTGCTGATATATCTCAATCTGATTTGATGAGTTCAGCAAAAGAGTTTTCCTTACACTGACACAATTCGTTATGACATGTTGACTGTACAACAGAGTTGTTCTTGTCTCACACTGGCACATCCTCTTTGCTAAACGACAGATTTGTTCTTAAATTACTCTAACACAACTCGATTAGATTTAATGGCTACACCACAGTGTTCATTTATATCACTGTCAGAACTCTTTACAGACATGGAGTTGGTTTTGTGTTAGTCTCCCACAACTCGTTACAGACACGTAGCCTTCACAATAGAGTTGCTCTTTTATAAGTCTGTCAAAGTTGTTAAAGACGTAGTCTAAACTAGAGATGTTCATTCATAATTGTCACACACTTCTTTTTTATTAGCCCCAATTGCCGTATATCGACCTGACCATGACCCTGTTTTTCAGCCAATCATAACGGGCGTATTGAAAGAGATTTATGAAGAAAAAGTAAATATATATATGCTACGAAAGATTAATGGCTGCTTCCATGAAATAATTAGAAGACGAGTTTTCAGAAATATGTTACAAGTCTGAATTTAACTTTGAAATCCCACACAAAACAATTAAATTTGATATTGCATTTAGAAAAATCTGTTTTTGTTGTTCAATCATTGTTTTGTTATGTCGAACGATTACATTTCCCTATGCGATTAATCAGAATTAGAATTTCTACTCCCACTAAATTCAAAATCATCCGTCAAGGATTTGGATCATAGTGGACCAAAAACAATTGACTTGGGAAGAAGCATAAACTAGCTCTACTTAAAAATGCAAAATATAAGTACAATTTGGAAAGAAGTATGTATAATGTATTGACCTTTTTGCCCAAAATTTTAAAATGCTTTGGTCACGATTGATTGCCCTTTTTACAACAGCATAACTAGTAACTGACAAATCAGATTTCGCCATTCATTTTACCTGTACTGTTATTGGTGGTGAAACATACCAAACACCTCGGGTTTTCTTCATTGGCTATTGACATTTTTCAATCGAGTATATTTGTTTACAATAATATTGCATTTTTATATAACATTTTTTCCCATTAATCATATGTTTGACTTTTATTAATATTTTATCTATAGTATATAAATAAAGGAAAAAAATAAACAACATTACGGAAATGTAAAAACCCGAGAATTCGGGGTGTTTCACCCCAAACAAAACAAAGTACCAGGATGTTTGGAATTATGTATGTCATATTCTGTTGGTTTTTTGCCAAAACATATTCCAGCGAGTACAACTTATATTTCTTTTATCTGAAATGTCTAAATTTTAAGGCCAAAACTCAGGTAGTACTGGAACTACTTCTTTCTGTTTAGAACTTTAATACAAGTAGAGACCAATAAAGGAAGAGGGACAAAAAAAATCCCTTTTTAGAGCTAAAACTTTGGTAAATGTTACCAAAGATAGATTGAATTAAAACTACTAAACAGACAAGTAGACAGTACAACAGAGATATTTCGTTTTGTGTCAAAAGTTTAAATAACAAAACAGGTTATATGTTATCGACCGACCAAAACACTCGAATTTCTTATTTTATGAGTTTATGATATTATAGCTTTTATTTGGGTCCTATTTCACTTCACTACGTCACTGACATGCTGACAGTGAAAAATATTACTTTCTGGGTTATTGAGACATAGGACATCGATACGAAATCATATATATGAAAGAAATTGTAAAAAAGCCTTCAAACGCCATATGTTTTGAAGACGACAGTTTTTTTCTGACATGTAGTGTTGCAAACTAATATTATCACCATCTTGATATTTTGATCCATTTGCTTCAGTGTGATTTTATAAAAGTGTTCATCAACAGCTGTTAACCGATATTTTATTCAGTAATTTGTTTGGGTTTCTTTAGATTTAGAAGTCAGATTTGCATGATTTTGCAATACTGTAAATTCAGAAATTATTGCGATGTTTTTATTATTGCGAAAAATACGACAGGAAATGTATCGCAGTTATTAAAACTCGCATTTTGAGATCTACTGATCGCTTTTTACTACAGATTTCAAAGAATTGCAATAATAAAACTCGCACTTTTGTCAGAAATAGAACATTTGCAATAATTTCTGAATTTACAATATTGTGCAGTTTGTGATAATCCGCAAAAATAGAAATAAAATGGTTATATGTCTTTTGATTGAGGATATTCGTGTCAGACGTTAGTCACAATGGGAATGATGGGGCTAAACATGGTCAATTGAAAGTATCTAGATATGTTTCAACGTGACATGATGTAAGGGTACGTCATAATTGATGATTAATTTTTCTCTAATTCTTTTGTAATTTTCACACTCCTCGACCGCTGTTGGAAATGTTTTTCTAATCTCTAGAGGGTTGTTATTTCTCGGCTGATGATTGGCTGATTTTCAGACCCCGCGTG
>JARWCS010323694.1:0-12671 GCA_034783895.1 Geukensia demissa | reverse complement strand
ATTGTTTAACTTGTTTTCGTCCTGAATATGCATGAAATATTTGCCACTGGACGTTAAACAACAATCAATCAACCTATTCTTAAACGAGCCAAGTCATGATAGCCATGTTAAATTTTGAATTCACAAAAAAATTCAGGTTAAGTAGAATAAAATTTAAAAATGTATGAAAAAAAGCAAGAAATACAATTAATTAAACAGCTTTCCACTAGCAGAGCTTTGAAATATATTACAATAAGATCGAGTTGTGGTGTCATGTTGAATTGAGTTAGGCGGACGACGAGTTTTCCAGCAGACGATCGACATTCAAATGAGCATTAATTCTGCTCTCCTGGTCGATCTGTTCCATCACCTATTTACGACTGCTTGTTAACGAGCAATTTCAGAAATTTAGTCAGAAAGCTAACCAAAATGTATCCAATACAATGACTTTCTCATCAGAGCTTAGTTATTGACACAGACTGCTCAAAACAGGTATACGTTGCTTATCACTCCTGAATTTTTACGGTTGACAGTTTTATCTTGTTGGCCGGTGTGGATTATTAGTTTTTTTCCAGAATAGTAAAGAGTGGTTGTGTAACATTTTAACAGGTTAGGCGATTTTTACATATCGGATCTGCGCTAGAATTATAACGCTTAAAGCAGACTATCGAGGAAACATCCCTTTAATGCAGGAATTAAAAGAACAAAACGGTTTTTGACAAAAAGACCTTAATCGAACCCAAATAAGGTCTTTAACTAACTCGAGTCCCAGCGGCCATATAGAATTTCTGATTCGCCCAAAAATAATTTCCGGTAGTTTTCCATCCATAACGAAATTATCAATTAATTTAAAATTTTCTTACAAGAAGGCTTTTGCCCATAATATGCTAGAGGTTCCTTTATTAAACTTAGTCTAATCGTTGCAAGCAATTTGAATTTGCGATCCACGTGAAAAATTTATTACACAAAAAAGAACCATCCATGAAACATTTCGACAATGCAAGAAACTCAATGAAAGTTTTTTATGAAGACCTTTTGGTCAAAATTAAGTCAGTGTCAAAAACTAACTTTAGTGGTAGCGGTTATTTCGTTAAAATTTTCGGAAAAAAACAGCCATTCTTATTGTGCAGTATATTTACTTAATGAAACAATAAGCACAATAACAAAAATTCCAAATGTGCCTGTGTTTAAACAAGTCAATTTATGGCTGTTTGTGCTAATTTTCCAAACTGTACAGAAATTGAATTTTGGTAGCGGACAATCAAATGACCATTCCTTTGACACTTTTATTAACAAATAAATTTCCAAGACAACCCCTAAAGACGGCCGGGGTATAGAAAAAGGCAGTTCGGTTTCTCCACCTACAGGTAAAACTTTATTTAGGCCGTTCGTTCGTTCGATTGTGTAAAAATACTCAGATCAGCTAAAAAATTAAAGGTTTGGTAGATGACCATCAAATCAGCATTCCTTCAATCCAAAAATTCAAATTGATTCAAAAGTTTTTGATAAGAAGACCTTTGACGAAAGTTTATTTGTTAAATTATATCAATTCGTTGCGACTGTGTCGAATTTTGAACTGCATTGGTTAAAATTCTAAATTCTAAAGCAATGAAAATCTGTGCTCTTATTAAAATTTTCGTTCCTTATTATTATTTCTTTAAAGAGGATTTTGAATAAGATGTGGCTTCCCATTTCGATTTGTTTGATTTTGAGTGCTCCTTTTGGATCTTCCGACTTCCCACGAAAATGTACATGTACTATCCTCATTGAAATGTACATATAACATACAGAAATACTCCATATTTATTCAAAATAAGTACTTTTGTGCCTTTAAAATTAATTTAAAATTTTGTTAGATATTTGAACCCTACATCAAACGTTCCTATGATGCAAAAAATTAAACTCACAAAACGGTTTATGATAAGAAGAGCTTTAACTGAAATTTCCATAGGGTCAAATAAAGTTCTTGTCGCATTTTTCTTTTGCCTTTTCTCTATTATATTTATTTTTTAATGTTTGTATCAGGATTCTTTTTCATAATACAACGAAAACATCCTGCCATTCTAAGTACGAATCGGACAAAAAGCACTGGATGACATTCGGTGACACACTGTTGAAAAAAATGCAGAACTGTTATCTTTTATTTGAGGGTGGTAGAGCTAGGGGCGACAGACCACTGAGAAAAATGGAGGACTTCTCTTTTTAATTATGAGACTATCAATTGTTGAACTTCCGCGTTTTTTATTGTTATTTATTTTTTGCTTTTTTGCTTTAATTTTTATGTATTTGGTATTGTTTCAGGGCCGTGCAAGCTTATTAATGTAATGCCTTACGGATTGTTAAAACTTGAGTATTGAGAATAATGTATTTGAATTGTATGTCTTTGTGAATTGATGTGAATCTCTGTAAGAAATTTATTTCTTTAACATATCTGTAGATATATACGACCTATCCCATGGAAGCAACAGGAATATAAGAAATCCGTAATGAAGCCATTTGATCGCCGTTCGCCTAGTCAGAATTATAAGTATTAGGTCAAATATGACAGTTGTCGACACCTTTTTGTAAAACCAAACCCACTCAAAATCTGAAAACTATAACGGAGCATCAACATTGATTACATAAATAGCAAATATATTTCCTGCAAACTTAGCTTGAACTTTTTCGAATGTACAAAACATTAATTGATAAAGGACGAGGGTCGTTAAGGCCCATTTTTGGCCCAAAAATTTGGCTGAAATATTAAAACATGCTTATATCTATTATTTTATACTTTTTGTATTAAATAATTTTAATGTCTATAAAAAGAAAATACAACATAATTCTTAGTTTAATTGGTTCTACCATGGTCACATGGCACATAGAAGTTGCTTAAAATATTAAAATGCAAAGAAATTATTTAATTTATTACATTAGTCGGTTTTAATATAGATCGCACTAAAACATCACAACCAAACTTTGCACAATTAAAGATCAATCAAGTACAAATGTTTAGTTAAAATATCTTTGTGGTTTTTTGGTGCGACCATATCTAGTTTGACCAAAACACATCTAAAAATTCAGTATTTTTTACAAAAATGTTACATTCTTGTTGAAACAGTCAAATATACACTTTCGTTTTGTCGAAATGACGAAAAGTAAATCAGAAAAAGTAAATAATTACTAAAAGACGATCATTAAACAGCATTTTTACAACAAATTATTATTGTGTAACAAAATCTTAAATTTGAGCCAGATATGGGGCTTAACGCAACTATTCCTTTGAGAAAAAGGTTTTTTCCTTTTTCGCCAAAAATAGAAGTAATTAAAACCGTCACATAAGATTAATATCCTTTATCTAAAGCAAAGAGGAAGGGTAAAACTGCAAAAGTTGAAAGAATGTAACGTTTAAACACTAAATAAAAATGTAGGACATTGACAAATGTGCTATCAAACTGCAGCTAGCGACTTTGAATTGATTGATTGATTGTTGGTTGTTTAACATCCAGTGGTACATGTAAATAGTTCATGCAAATTCAGGATGAGAACAAGTTTAACAATTATTTAAATTATCGAAAGTGGAGGTGTGGTGGACACAACAGGGCCGACTAGGGTTCACAGCGGCTTTGAATTGAATACAATATTAATATTGAATGTTCCATTCCAGAAATCGTATTATCAAGAAAAAATACAGACACATTTCCAACACACAATGACTACAAATATAAGAAATAAAACGGAAATTATCTGTTTTGCCAGACAATTCAAATTACTGCATAATAACTTCTAATATTGCTGTAGCAAATACAAGCTCTAATAAATTGAGATGAGATCCAATGCATTTGGCGTAATCACTGTCAATCAGATAAATCTCAACAAAAAATCATAGACGTATTCGCTTGTAGTGTACTTAATATAAATGTGTGAAATGAAATGCTCATTTCAATAATAAAAAAAGTTCAGTCAGACAGGACGTCATAATGATAATAATATGATAGAGTAGCAATTAGATTGCCAATGTGAGTTCAAACAAAAGCAGGTTGTAAAGTTCTGACGATAATGTCGTATCTACAGTATATCATTTATGGTGAAATTTATGTAATTGGACTGTTTCAGCGGATCTCTGAATATATTCATTAACAAAATGGACAAAGTCTCTCATTAAGTGGTACCACAAACAATGGTTCCATATGATATCATCAAACCAATCTAATTTAACCATATTTTCCTATTATTTTGACAATAAATTATGATATAGATCAGGGTTTAACTTCAATAGGGAGTTGATAACAGTTTTTTACACTGCAAACAAAATGAAACTTCTATATAGTAAATGTGCAATAACATTCGGAACAGGATATGCATGGATAGAAGTAATTGATTGACAAAAAATGCTCAGTTATTTTCACACTTTTGAGGATGGAAAATCATCAATGGCAATTAAATTTATATATACATCTATGATTAAATTAAACAACAACAAATTCGGTTGATAGAAAAAAACATAATACATGTAAAAATACTGAGTTAGACAGATAATCCGGGTTAAAGATGCATATACATGTAATTTAGTTGCAAGTAAATGATCGATTAATTGATTGTTTATTGTTTGCTTAACGTCCAGTTGCAAATATATATTGCATATATTCAGGACGAGAACAAGTTCAACATTATTAAATTTATCGACAGTGGGGGTGGGGTGGGACACAATAGGGTAACGGATTCTGACTGCCACTGGAAAATGGGAGTGGTTGGTAAGGGCAAAAAAAAGCATATTGTAGCGACATTAGGGATCATTTACTTGCATGGAGCGTGGCAGTCTCCACACAAGTCACCCACAATGGTCCACGACCAAACTTTCCGTAGTATGACCTTGCACCCCCCCCCAATGAGAGGGCTCCCCTTTCCACCAGCTGGGGATCGCGCTGGGTCAGCTCTGTGGGTCGAGCCTTGGAGACCAACCCGGTGCCTAGTGCAAGAAAATTATGAATTTTGTCATGAACCAACAAATCAACACCACATGAACGCTTACAATGCTCAACGGGCAATTGGAATCTAGAACATATGTACACTTGATTTTTTTTTATTTTCATTGATGAAGAATTATCTTGATTAAACAAACTTTATCATTTCATAATTTGCAAAACATTTCCCTGTCAGAGTACATGAAGAAGTGTTCTTCTAACGAACCGGAAATCCATTTGGCTAATGTCCTTCAGATGAATGGCTACAGTAAACACTATCTGCATTCGTTGATTACTGATAACAAAATTCAAAATCAAACGTAATAAAAAAAACTTCGTTCACTGTCCGATTAATTTATCTTTCGTTCAACTTGAGTAAATTTAGTTACAATGTTTATCGTTTTAATGTACACCAAACCAAATTTGCCACAACTTAAGTCAAAACATATCGAAAGTATAGCTATGAAGTATGTCATATTATATATTGTTGGAATTCTAATTTTTTGCCGCAACTCATCCTGCAATTAAAATTTTAGTTTTCATCAGTGCAAACAAATTTCCCATTACCCCTCTATGTTAAATTTTTGACAATGAAAAAATCTGTCTCAAAATGGCATGTTTTCGTAGATAAATATCCAGCTTCAGTGTTATATTTACAATATAATTCTACCTTTTTCTTAAAATATCATCTTTTATCTTTCATTAAACCACAAAAAATAAAAAATTCATCATGTCTTGTTATCTGAGACCATTGGTTAATTGCACCATCAATATGAAGCAAATGTTCAAAGTCGAAAAAATTAACATTACACGCTATGGGAAATTTTTTTATTTCAAGTTAAAATGAATTTTTATTCACAACTGCAGCTGCATCAAAAAATTGGAATTCCAAGGATATATAATATGATATATTTCACTGTAAAACTTTTGATAAAGGTTCACTTATGTTGTGGCAAAATTCGTTTGGTGTACTATAGGTCTTACCATTATCTTCGGATGCTTCCATTATTTGTACGTTTTTTATGAGTTATCTCCCATAAGAGAAAGTATTTTAATATAGCGGTAATGGAATAATACTTAAATTCCCTTGTTTTTAAAAACAGTACACTTGCCCTTAATATAAGCCTTTGGAAATATATATAAGGCATGGTATATCCATGTTCTGAATAGATTTACAGTCACATTTTACATCCTGATTTTCCCAGTTATAGCTATATTTAGATACCTTCTTGTACAGGCAACAACTTGTATGAAACTGACGCTATAGTAATAAGAAATAATTTTATCTTTGGCAAAGCTTGTCTTGTAGTGAGAAGCAGAATCAGATGTAAAAGTTAGTTCAAGAAGAAGATAATTTTGGAATTCTGAACACCTAAAGCAAGATTGCAAACAGCTTTAGAATTACTAATATTTTTCTTTTAAAAATCAATTTCAGTCAAAATACTTTTTATGCACTCAAAAACGTTAACAATAACTCAGATGTAAGCCAACTTACATGAAATCTTTTATTTCTTACTACAAGTTTTTGTGAACTTAATGCTACAGTCTAAACATCTAAGAACAAGTCTTGTCTGAAGTTAAAACTTTAAGAGTAAAAACTTACAAAAAATATATCAATGATTTCAAAAAGGTTGTAAAATGTCATAGAAATAGGGAGAACAAGAAATAAAATGCACACATATCAAACTGAAGTTTAGTATTTTTTTTCATTTTCCAAGAGGAAGTGAAAGAAAACCAAAGGGCCAGAGAAAAGGGCAAAGTCGACAGACATAGCAATCTCAAGAACACGAACAAAAAATACAAATTTCGATTTGTTGCCATGTTTGTTGTCCAAGCAAGCCATTCTGTTTTAAAATGATCTCTGGAATGATTTATGACAAGTTTTAATATTATTTGACCTATAATGTAAAACTGCACATATACTTTGTACTGTTCATATTTCACAAGAGGGATTAATTTATCAAGCACCTTGTCCATTGTTAGAGGCCTTGAGGTGACCTGAGTTAAGCTGTTTGTAGTTTGGACGTTTTGGATGGTTGTTTCATAGACAATTATAAAATATCTTCCACTTCTTTTTCTTTAGATGTTCAGCTCATTTTACCAAAAAATTGTCAATCAAATTTAGAAATCCTCATGGTGGCCATGTTTGATGACCAAATCAGTATCTAAAAGCTCTCACTGAGATAAATAGAATTAAAAAAATAACTTTGAAATCAGACAATAAATAGAATACAGGCATTTTCAAAATCAACAGAATGCAGATTTTGATCATTGGACCTATTTATTTATTATAAATTATTGAGTCCAATGAAAAATACATCAGAAGTAGACAAAAAATAAAAATTCCCCATACCCATTGACAATATATATTTTTGGCCCCTTTGATCCCATCAAATTCATTAAAATAAATCTACTTTCGTGATAATGAAAGCTCTCAATGAGACCAACCCAAAGACCTCTCCATCGAAAAAGGATGAGACATAAAAAATTCCAGAATTGTTTTATTTCATTTTTGGACCAGTTTGACCTCTTTTATCTTAAATATGGTAAAAAAACATGAAGGAAATCAGTTGAAAGTTCTAACTAAAGCAAAATTATCGAATAAATCCCATCAAAATCAAATGGAAAAATAAAATTTTCCAATATCCTGTAAAATTGCAGTTTTGGCTCCCTTTGGGCTCTTTCATCTAAAAATGTTGCAATGTAAAAGCATCTCTCATCAATAATCATTGAAAAACAAACCCAATCAAAATCACATAAAAATAACAAATGTCAAATATTAGTGCATGGCCTTTTTTGACTCTATATTCTTTAAAAAGAGTAACAGATAACTTAAACACATCAACTAACATTGTTTGCTTTCTTATGAGTAATAGAATGGAAGAAAGCCAATCAAATTAGGGTAGGAAATAGATTAATTACATTAAAGAAGAAATACACCCTTTCTGAAAAATGGTAGGGGCTAGATCCACCAAAATCAATATTTACTACATTCTGAAGGATCTTTGTATTGAAGTATCAAAAGGATTGGTTCACTAGAACAGAAGTTAATCTGTGGAAACCTCATTATCTCCACTAGTGAGACGTACTTGAATAGTGAATAATTAATTGGTCTTGAGCATACCTGATGAAGGTTAACCAGAATACCGGTTCATACACAGTAAAATTAAGGCATTTACAATCGTTATTATTCTATTTTGTGAATATTCTGTTTGATAAAAGACAGAATACAAGGCAATGTTTTTTTAAGAACTAGTTTCGTGCCTCACAGAAATCTACTGAACAAAAATCAAAAACCTGACAGGTACACATCCTCCTATTTTTGGTCCTAGCTTGTCTAATGAAGTCAATCTAGAAATGATGTGGATTGTGTCTTTCTGGCTTATATCTCATACTCTTTCTTTTGAATACTATAACAAAATATTTTTTTTGTCAAATAAAAAAAACTCTCCAAAATCTGTTATGTCCACTGTTTTATCACAGTTAATGAAACATTTGGATGAAGCAATTCTAGTAGGCACGGAATATTAAATTTAGCTTTATATGGCCATCAAGAGGCTCAGGTAGACATTTTTGTTTTTTCATCAAGATAAAATGAAGAAATTTTTATTAAACTTTAATTAAGATGTTTCCTGCTAAATATGTATAAATTTTACAAAGCACTATTAGAGAAGAAAATTTGCTTTAAATTTGCTAAAAACAAACAAATTCATGCAAGAGTTGCAATGATTTTGTATAATATCAATAAAATTGTGTTTATTACTGTATACAGAAACTTCCTCCCAAAACTTGACCAAGTTCGCCTATTTCAGAGAGATCCACATAATGAACAAATGCAAAGTAATGATATAAGCTTGCATGACCTTAGACCAGGTTTGCACAAAATAGTTCATCATTTTGACATACACGTAACTGTATACTGTACTTGATACCAAAATAAGTTTACAATACATGCAAGTCAATTGTTTTTATAACACAATGGTGAATTTTTACCATCAATTTACATAAGGGCATAAAGTAGAGCTAAGAGTTCTGTAATAGTTACCTTGACTGCTTTCTGTAATAAGTCAACAGGACAACAGTGTTAGTAAAGTTGTCAATAAAAATAGTTAATATAAAACTTGACAATAGTTTACTTTGACATCACAAAATCATTTACATGTTTTATTGCATGTTTTACTGAAGTATACCAACAGACCAAGTTTTATAAATGAGATACAGTAAACCACAAGAGGAAATTTATTTTCATTTAGTACTAGTCTTTTTAAGGAAATATCGTTAATGGATATTAAAATTTGTATAATGATGCAAAAACTGTTAATATAATTAATAAAATCATCATTATGTATATGAATATTCATATCAACAATGAGAGAAATGTTCATTTTGTCCAGAATCCGGTTTACAATGGGGATTAAGTACTGTAAATTTGGATTATATGTCTACGTGGGCTATATTGGTCTAATATGTCTATTTTCCAAATGATATATAAAGGAAAGTGCCTATATTTTAAAGAAAAAAGTCCTATCTTATAGTCTAAATAATACTGCATATCTTTGGTAAATCAGCAGTCAATATGTATAATAGTTGCAAGTGATATGTGACTTAAAGCCTTAGTGGTGTAAAATAGCTAACCAAATCAATTGATGTTTAAGGCATGAAGAAATGAAACAGCTTACTAAGATTTTAATTTAAGTAAAAATAATTTTAATTTTTGAAAAATTTTGTTCAACAAGATAGCAAATTCTTGAATCAACTTGGTAACAGAAATCACATTGTGTCCAAAACAGTAAAAGAACTTATATTTGCTGTTTATATATTTGCTATGTTTGGGATAAGTTTCTGTAAAAACATACCTGCAAACTATTAAATTCTACCAATTATTATTTGCAAAATTAAAACTAACAAAGACAAATAATGTTTTTGTGAAAACTACAATTCATGAATGAAATTCCTTTACAGTTAACGATTTTAATCCCTCCCACCCACTAAGAAAAATGCTTTGCAACAAAACTACAAACCTTCCATGCACTGATGGCTCCTTTCCTCTGGCTAGCTTTTGTTTTATTTGAGGTTTTGATAACCATTAGCCCCCTGGTTTCTGAAGCCTTGCCTTTCCCTTCACCAAGATCACAGTCCTCTGTATGTGTTAATTTAATGGAGTATTCCTGCTGGAATCGCAGTAACTGTTTTCTGGTAAATGATCTCTCCAGAACAACAACAATTTTGGCCCACTAAATACATAAAAAGAATAAAACATTTTTATCTTAAACCAAGTTAATTAGTTCATGAACCCAGGTTGACTTAAAGCACCTAAAAATTAATATCAAGTTTTATTAAACAGATTTTGTACAATGAAACAATTTCAAAATAAAAACTTTATTTTCTGGTTTTAATCTTAACTAACTGTAAAAAAAAAATTGTGCATAGGTAAAAAATTAGAATCTAAACAACATTTCTATGGAAGAATTTTGACTTTAAGATGAGGTTCAGATAAAAGGTGAAAAAAATCTAGAACAAAATGTACAAGAAAAGGTTCCATAGGCCAACAACAATTAAATTGCTGTATCATCGTCAAAGACTTATACTGGGAACACAAACAATATTACATTTTATTGACAATAAAAGAACTTAAGCATTTTTTGTTATTTTCTGACTTATTGTGTATATTTTCTTTCATTACACACTATTCCTCAGTGTTTGGCACATATTACTTTTGTATTTGCTTACTTTTGATTTTGCTTGATATCAGTGATTTGTGTAACCCCATGACTTTAATTTGATTCAAGCACTGATTTAAGAACTTAGAATTCTTTTAACAGTAAAAATGCTTTATGTTGTTAATAACTGAACATAAAAATGTCTTTCCAAGACTGTATTATCCTTTTTCATCATTTTCAATTCTTGGTTAATGACAAAGGAAAACAAATGGAATAAATACATGTTGGCAAACAAATCAAAGCAATGCTCTAAAAATCAATAAGTTTTGATAGTTTATTTTCAAAAAGATCACAGTATTTTATTTTCTGTTACGACTTCTACAGCTTGCATTTGCACCAAATTTACTTGAAATGCTTCCACTTATTCCAAATATGTAGAGGTCAGCTTCAAACTGACTTTTACTGGATTAATCTGGCTTCATTTTCCAAGATGAAAACCATTCCTACACTTTCATCACAATAAGCATCTGACGTCATCATAACAAGAACGCCAAAAAGGACAGCAAAACGCAAGTCTGTAATGTTTCTGGAGATCATGTACGCTTCAGTTTTGAACTAAATAAATTAAAAGGTCAGTCTCTTCAAGTTTTGAGTCGAACTGTTATGTGTTAATGTTTTAAATCGAATTTTTATATCAATTATGGCCGCACTCACAAGCAGAAAACACGGTTACCACTTAAGTCAGAGGTCACTTTTCTGGATTTTATGACGGAAATGGCCGATGTGATCAGATTGATGATTACCAGCAATGGTTTTAAAAAAAATTCTTAAGCTAAGATTGATCGTAAGTGTAGACACTTCAAAGGAAAACTCATTGTGACGTCGTGATTTATGACAGAAATTAAACTTACTAAATTTTGTGAAATTGACTGCAGATATGTTTTAATAGTAGATATGTTCTGTAGTTAAATAGTCATTATAAAGAGGGTCACCTTATTGATGACATTTTTTGAACTAAACAAATATAACTGGTTCCCAATGCAAACCCTTTAAACTTGGGACATTGTTTTAAGTACCAATCCATATAAAAATCATGCAGGAGGTGATTAATCCATATCAAATACCCACCAAACTTAAACTTGTTTTAAAGTCGGTGACTATTCCTGTATACATAACCAACCTTTGTTTGCCATTTGAGCCATGTAATTTTGAGATAAAAATTACATAGAATACACATAAAAACAACCAAGAGTTATTGTTCTTGATTTAGTCGATTTTTTAGACATAAATTTATATTCTCAAAAGTTCAAGCCTTGACTGAGAAAAGGCTGTAATCGTGTTATATGAGATATGAATTCTGAAAAATCTACAGATTGGTGGGTTTTTCAACTAAAGACTGCTATTTAATTACTAGTATAAATTACCTGCTTCCTCCATTCCTTTTCTGATTTATTGATGACCTGTGTATATGTATTGCCCATCATAGCTATCAACATGTTTAACAGTAAGATTGGCACTAGAATCATAAACACTGCAAACACCACTTTTGTTAACCATGGATACTTTGTATAGTTAAAATCTTGGTACTGAAATAGTTGGAAAATACAATTAACAATATCCTGAAAACTGCTTTGAAAATATTAGTCATATACACAGAAAAATGACATGCCTTAATATAAAACCGAGGTAAAAATATACAGTTATTTCATATAATTGTATCATGTTGAGGGCAGTAGTAAATAGTGTAGTTTAAAAACATGCAGGAAGAGGTTTGAAACCATTAAACAAAACAATGGTGTCAACATGTGCACTTAATTTACATTTACTATCTGAAAATAAAATTACAATTTTAATAATAGTGAATGAGACATGTCTTCCCCTAGTAGTAGATGATTCCAAGTATGCCTGAATTATCAGAAATATAACCTGGTACCGGTACTACTGTTAATGTATTCAAGAACATTGCTACACAGATTCTTATGTTGGTTTTGGTTTTATATATACCATACAAGCAGAGGTGTCAACTTTTGAAAAGTCCTTTGAGGGAGATCTCCCTCAAAAAAATTTTTCAATGAGGGAGATTTACCGT
>JARWCS010323683.1:0-12672 GCA_034783895.1 Geukensia demissa | reverse complement strand
AGGACATGGGTTAATACTTTATATTACCCAATCAGTAGAAATCATAATTGTACAATTGACCAGTCCAGTTGGTAGGGGGAATCCACGTAGGGAGAATTTAACACATTTTTATCACCAATTTTCTGCAAAACGAGCATCAATCTGTTGAATTCTACTAAGAATTTCAACATCTCAATGTGGAGGGATGAATTAACGTTTAAATACTTTGATAAATTGTGTACAAAGTTTGGCCTCCAAAGTTGATATAAACTTGAAATTTGACCCCAAAGTTTTGCAAAGTTTCGTGCAGTATAATGTAAAATTATGCGTAGAATTGTGGAGAAATCATTTATTCTTAAGTGTCATAAATTTTTAGGGCGACCGTCGATTTTTTCGTTGTATTTGTTGCAAAAGTGCAATGTGGTATATGAAACGTCGAATTCCATCAGAAAATCTCGTTACGGACTACTTTCAACTCCTCTATGTGTAGCAATGGAAAACCCCAATTATCATTAGGAACAATAAGTATAAGAGGAGGTTGACAATATGATGAAGATTCTGTGAAAAGTTCATTGAAATTGACAGAGTTGCGACAACAACATGGGCACCCCTGGGAACGGACGAACGGACAGACACCAGGGCCACTATATAGATACCTACCACAAAACGGGGATATAAAAAGCTGATTTTGGAATTCAGAAATCTAAATTACTAGAATACTGTAAAATTATATCACTAACAACGAACGCGACATTCAGACAGAAGCATCTCCGAAATTTGTGGTAACCGACCATGTACTATCAGTGGTATTCCACACTTTTAGAAAAATCATCTTTCATTACAGCTTTGGATGGGTACACACCCAAGTGGACCTTCCCATCTCCATTACAACGGAAAACGTCAGAAGAGTTTGGAAGAGTGGATCAAATGCAACCCCGCTTGCTTAGGACATAATGCTGGACAAAATGTTTACGGACAGTTACCATTTCTTTTTAAAGTTTTGTCAATAGAGACTGCATTGGCCATACAAGCACACCCAGACAAAGTATGTAATATGTAAATACAGTCCAACTTAAGAATCATTGTTAACACCGTCTGTTCAGACAGATAAAAATAAAATAAATTTTGTTGTAAACCCCACAAAATGAGCACATTTGGATATTCAACATCCCACATCATCATCTTGTTTAGCAGTGAAGAACAAATGAAGCATATAGGACAAAATTACACAGTTAAATTTTACATCTGACAACTGGGCAATTGAATACTGTCGGGGACATCCGGTCCACAGGCAGAGGCATCCACCTGGTGGTTTCAAAATACAGTTTTACCAATGTTGAATAAATATGGTGATATGAACCCTCTCATCAGAAGAATAAAGACCAAAACATAAGAAAGACCATGCGATCTGCAGCGTTATTCGATTCTGTAATAATAGAATAACATACATTTCTTTAATTTGTGGTATAAAGATAACGTGCAGTCATTCTTATTGTACAGAATCTAATAACGCTGCGGGTCGCTTGCGCCTTTCCCTTAATTGTGAAGCAAAAATTATTTGTGCAGGTGCAAAAGGAATTCGAAGATACCAAATGGGCAGCCAGAAATCGTTAAGTCAGAAGACAGACAAGACCATGGCCAAAACAAAATGAAATGAAAGACACACATAGAATATACAACACTTCACTGAAAACTAAATCTGGAGTAACACGAACCCTACAAAAACCAGGGTGAGTCCAGGTGCTCCGGAAGGGCAAGCAACTCCTGCTCCACTAGTGGCACCAGTCGTGTTACTCAGTAGACAAAGCCGGTGATATTTCATTTGTCTTGTTAAGTTCAATTATTAGCAGATTGGTTTATGTTTCTTATCTTACCCTAAAACAGTACCAATTTTATTAACAATCGGTATAGAAGGGAGTCCGAAAAGTAAAAGTTCTTACTTTTAATAATACTGCGTTGACAAATTATAAAGAGATGCAAAATCCTAAACTTCATTAGGTACAAAAAGTTTCCTGTAAGTATTTTCTTTTAGCTTAACTTTTGTACGATGCTTAGTTTTCCGTTTGTTCTTAAAGTATTACAAATTCATTGTAGATATAGTCTCAGTACAATGGTATTTTCAAAAGTGACCCAGCAAAACATTGTCTATATTAAGATAGTATGAAGAGACATTATCATTTTATAGGTTCTTGCAGAAACACTGCACCAGGAAAGCCCAGATATTTATAAGGATTCTAATCACAAACCTGAGATGGCTATAGCACTAACTCCATTTAAAGCCATGTGCGGATTTAGACCAATTCAGGAAATAGCAGAATTCATAAAAAGTAAGAACATTTTCTCGCATTTAAGTTTTACTTGGCAATCTCATATGGACAAGAAAAACGTTATCATCAAAGAAGTAATTTTTAAAGCGGGCTTCACAAAATTAATTTCATGTTTCACCGTCCTTGGGAATGTGTTGCCGCCAATGGTTTCAAACTGTCAAACTTCATTTCATTTTTTAAAATTTTTTTTAAAACCTTCTCTTCCAGTAGTTGGCCTTAATTTATAATTTACAAATTTGGTAGACATAAAAATTAAATTTTATTCTTACTTGTTTGCCTCCAGCGAATTTATCGCCAAGAGTTAAGCGACAAATCACAAAGATACTTATCCGTAAGGTTTCTTAAATTTACTGCGATACACGTAACCCTTTTAACACTAATCCCATGGGCAGGATCGTGTTTATTTTTTCTTTTCTTTCCTAGACACAAATGTTTTTCTTTATTGTTAATAAATACGTAATACGCTATATCGCTTTATAATGGGAAGATTGGGGCTTACTTTGAAATATGAGATGTAACTATGAACTTGGATTGGGGATGAACACTCATGAAGCTGAATCTGTGACAAGTCAATTGAACAAATGTATAATTTGAATACTCCAAGGTATTGTCCAATGTATTAATCAGTGTTTTGAAAACTGTATCTATATACAGTAAATAGAAGAGCACTACGCAAAAGTTGATATTTGTATACATTGTGTCTTACTGATTAGAAAAGAACATAAGAATCAATTTAAAAACCCAACACAGAGATGACTTTTGTTTGTGTTTTGTAAGGGTTGGTGGATAAGAGCAACTAGCCCGGGGGACACTTTTGTATCAATCAAATATGAGTCAACATCCACTGCCTTATAAGTTCCCTTTTACGCAGCTATTTTGGAAATTTAATATTTTCCAAAAAAGTTGATCTGAGAGTGTTCCAGGAATGAACCAAAGTTAGAACTGCAACATTTTCAAAAATCTTTACAAAGCATAACATCACAACTGATTTTATGACTCTGAGTTATATGTTTGTTATGTATTTTTCCAAAAGATAACATGTCTGAGAGACTTCCAGGTTTACCATAGTTGGGAATGCCATATTATTTCATATTTAAATCCCATAACGATTGCAATTTATCTTCTGAATTTTTTCGATTATGGTTGCCAAGTCCTCTTCAAAAATAAAAGGTCTGAGAGACTCCCAGAAAATTTACACAAGTTCGAATTCCCATATTTTTAATCTCAAGACTCCACGTAGTTGCAATTAATCTTCTGATGCCATTTGTTTATGGTGGCCAAAATACGTCTCCGAAAGGTGAAAGGTCTGCAAGACTTCTAGGAAAGGAGAAGGGGTGTCAAAACTTGTTTGTTACCCAAAAATGTGAAGGTATTTTAAAATTTCTAAAGTATGGTCAGAAGTTATGTATTATAATTGGAAATAAAGACTGATTAAGCTAAAAGACATAATCTATAGGGCCAATTTGACGTCACTTTCTGAGTCCTTTTCAACCAAAATAACCGAACATGGTACCGTATAGTTAGTGATATTTAAAGGAGAGAATATAGAAAATAGAAAAATCACGCTTGGGAACTAGCTAAATAGATAATGAACGAAATTCTAAGGTCAAATTTTCTTATTAAATAAATAATTGTTCACAATATATATAACAATGTACAAAATTTTAAAACGGTGGATTGTCCGTAAGAGTCGCAACTGGTTAACTGTTCGTTAAAGATCACTTTACTTTAAGGTAAACCACAGTACTAAATTACAAACGGCGTTAGTTCTAATCGGAGTCCCTGAGTAGAATAAAATGTCTTTGTTATGTAGCCCGACGTTTGTCATGGTTACGTATTAACCTAACACAGTTCATTAGCAAACAAAAATAATATCATTTAAAATTAAAGTGACATGTGGATTATTAACACATACTATTCAAATTTAATCTTCAAAAGACCTTTACTTTTTAAAGATAGAAGATACATGCGTGACGGATTATAACGTTTTAACCAGTTAGGTTCTAGAGAAAATTAATTGTAAATTTGAAAATTGCCATTATTTTACACCATGACAAATATGCTAGAAAAACACGATCTTTCTTACGTTTAAACAAAAATTCAAAAGCCAAATTTAACCTTTATCATACAAGCTAGGGGCAAAAATATGAATATAAGTCAAACTTTATGAATTTATAGTTGAAATAAAATATACAGTGCATGACGTAATGAACACCGATAAGACAAATATGTAAAGATAACAATCAGGAAATTTTATGAATTAATCATATTTCCTATCAGAAAACACAGAGAATAGTCAAGAAATAACACAGTTTTTAATATTATTTGTGGGATGACCAATTCAATCTTTCACAAAATATAAAGTTGTTTCTTGAGCATGCACATATTTTTACATTATAAAATATGCTTCATAAACGGTACAAAATTAGTAAAGTTGTGGAAGTTTTTGACAGATTTGTGTTTCAAAATTGCCTTAATGCCCCTACTCATTTATCAAAGTTAGAATTTCTATATTTCTAAATCTAGACTCCGCATGATTGCAATTGATCACATGATCATATGTTTATATTAAGTTATTGTTGCTTAGTACTATTTCTAAAGATAACAGCTTTGAGAGTCTTTCCGGAAAGTTAACCAACGTTGGAGCTTCCATATTTTTAATCACAAATCTCAATATGACTGCAAATTAATTTCTTATTCAATTCTTGTATGGTAGCTAAGTATTTTCCCAAGAGTTAACAGGTCTTGGAGACTTCAAGGAAATTTAACAAAGTTGGACTTGTCCTATATATTAAGTTTAGGACTCCATATGATTGCAATTGGCCTTCATTACTTCATAAAGGTTAACTACTGCTGTATTTGTGTGTTTAAAAAATGGTTCCCTGTTTAAAATTGATAAAATTTTGCCTTTTGGATGTTTTTGCAACGGTCAATGTTTTTGGTTATATGACACTAAAATTCTATAAAATATGTAACAGAGTGTCAACTGAATTAAAATGATTTTTAGAATAGAAATGTCATTTTTATTAATTATGTTATCAATATTTACGGTTCTGTCTTGGTAGGATATATGCATTGCTACAATTGCCATTTTACGTGTGATAAATACTTTCATTCTTAAAATGATGATTAGATATTAAACACATACTTGTGTTGGTTTTTAACGCTTTGAAAAATCTAAACACAATTAGATGGGAAATATACTTAGGAACTGAACATGTTTAGATATAATGATTACAATTAAGTGTTTATGCTCATGTTTGTTTAGAAAATGAACATATTTCTGAACTTGTTTATATCTAAACATGTTCTTAACAATGTTTTTATTAAAGTGTAGGGAAGGGTGCATGGAAGGTGTTGGAAATAAAGAGGTAGGATGCAATATCCTTAGATTCAAATAGTAGGCGACAGACAGAGTGGTACTATTTCCCACTCCCACCCCTCTTTCTCCCATCCATCACTTTCCCGTCTCCAATTTACCGATCTCCCATGTCCTACCATATAGAATTAATTTTCTCCTTCTCTGCTTCTCCCACTTTCCTTCCCTTTTCCGCCATCTCCCACATCTCTTTTTTAAGCTGTCCGTCCCTGCAAAAAATTAAAAAAATATTGAAAATAATCTAGGAGAGCAAACGTGCCGAAAAAGGCAGGATAAAAAAACCGTGGAAAAGGCAGGACCCAAAGTTAAAGTCGATGCCCTTATAAAAAGCGGTTGATATCTTAAGAGACTCAATTAGTCTTATTAAAATTTTACCCTACGTTATTTTTCCTTTTAGTTTATTTTACCCATACTAATAGAAAAAGAACGTAGGTTCAAATTTGGATTAGACTACTTAGGCCACATTTAAAAATATGTCTGTTTACCCTCTCCCGACCCTTTGTCAAAAAATAGGGTAGGTAGGTAGGCTCATAGATTTTTTTTTCATTTTTCAAAATATTTATGTAAATATTTATCATCCATATGGTGATGAAAAAAGTCGTAGAAAAAATAAAAAGTTTAATAGCCAATAAAAAAAATAAAAAGTTTGATAGCCAATAAAAACTTTTGGGTAGGCACCATTTTCAGTGGGTCGGTAGGGAGAGGGGAAACAAACAACTTTTTAATTTTGGCCTTAACTGGTATACCCAACATAGTGACATTAAAGTAAACAAGTTTGTACACTGGCACACCAACTATTATTATTTTTTCTCACTTTGTTTGCGTTTTTAGCTTTTGTTTTGCTCCTTGTAAAATGTTCATTAAACATAATTCTGTGTATTGAATTATATTTACGTTACAGAGATAAAGCCGTTGCAAATAGTGATTGGTTCTGACCGGGCATTTCACTTGATTAATACCAGCAGGGTGTTAGACGATCAGTTACAGCAAGAAGCATTAAAGTCGTGCTTCACTGCACTTATGAAACAAGACAGAAAAATTGTTCAGAAAGAAATCAACCAATTATTGTGCGATATTAAAAAGAGAGGTATGTACTGGTTATAAAAGAATTCTTATTGTTCATGGGGCAGAATACTCATAATGGTTCGAGGTCGATACTTTTGTTGTATCACGTATTATAGTACACCAAACGAATTTTGCCACAGCATAAGTGAACCTGTATTAAAAGTTTTACAGTTGAATATATCATATTATATATCATTGGAATTTTAATTTTTGCCGCAGCTGAAGCTGTAGCTAAAATTTATTTTAACTAGAAATAAAAAATTTCCCCATAGGGTGTAATGTTAATTTTTTCGACTTCGTCAATTTGCAATTAACCAATGGTCTCAGGTAACAAGACATGATAAAAATTATATTTTTTGTGGTTTTATGACAGATAAAAGATGAAATTTTAGGAATAAAGTTGAATTATATTCTGGTTATAACAATGAAACGGGATATTGATCTATGAAAACATGCCATTTTGAGACAAATTTTTTCAATGTCAAAAATTTAACAGAGAGGGGTAATGGGAAATTTTTTTGTGCTAAGGAAAACTAAACTGGATGAGTTGCGGCAAAAAATTAGAACACCAAAGATATATAACACGACATACTTCATAGCTGAACTTTCCATTTATTTTGACTTAAGTCGTGGCAAATTTCGTTTGGTGTACATTAATTGTTAATTACTTACTGGCTTAGAATTTTTGCTCATTATTTTCTCAAATTCCCTGTAGTCTATAAATCCATCACCTGTAATCAAATAATCAAACATTCTTATAAAACCCGATTATATTCTGAAAATATTTACCACTTTTATGTTTTTAAATTGTCATTTATGTTAGTAAAATCATTTTTGTTATCGCTGTTTCTGATGTACCTCCGTTGGATTTCTTCGCTTGTTACTGAAAGAATACTGAATAACGTAAAAAAATGTTTAAGGTTTTTTTTCAGTTTTCAAGTTGTTATTCAATTGACAATGTTATGGTAACAAATCGGTTGCTCTTCTAAAATTAAATGTTGGTTAACTGCGGACACTAAAGTTTATTTTTTAATTCAAGTGGCAGTTTGCCTACAATAAGTATATGTATATTTAAATACCATTTCTGTCGACTTCTTTTATCATTTTTTTGGCTTGTTGGTCATTCAGTGCCATGCCAAGTAATTTCGATGCCCGTCGGAGCTCGGTCCAGGACAGTCTGTTATCATTGTTTACATCTATCATCTTAAAAGCTTTCCTACATTCTGAAAATTAAAGGTAGTATATGGCTATAATTAATAATAATAGTCTTTATTCATAAGTCATACAACTCATAGAAATAGAAATATCACATCAAATATATTATATTACGTCAGTGAATACATGTTAACAATAACTTATTATCAAATATTTGGTAATCACATTCAGTATACCCATACAACAATAAGGCGGAGAATGATGAAATATAATGCAAGCATTAGTAAATATTAAGTACATGTACGTACTTTTTCTGCCAGGTACAAATATTTCCCTAAATTGTTAAGTTTTTTTTTTATTACGAACAGACAATGGTTGTACGAGTTTAAAACTTGATGGTTTATTTCAGTAATAAGGTTTAATAAATATAAAAATAGGAGATGTGGCATGATTGTCCATGAGACATCCACCCACCAAGTGACAGTAGAATTTGAACTTCTACACAAATTAATATAAAATGGTAAAAAGGTAGTATGGCTATAATTAAAGGTAGCATGGCTATAATTAAAGGTAGCATGGCTATACTTAAAAGTTCTATGGCTATAATTAAAATAGCATGGTTATAATTAAAAATAGTATGGCTAAAATTAAAGTACATGTACTTTGACTAAAATTTAAGGTAGTATGGTTATAATTATAGGTAGTTTGGCTATAATTAAAGGTAGTATAACTTAATTATAGGTAGTTTGGCTATAATTCGGAGGCAAAAGAAAACAAAATAACTTTACGCGTAGTTAGGATGTGAACAAGTTTACTATGCTCATGTAAGGAGCTTGGTTGGGATACATAATCTCAACGAATTTCGATTGCAACATTGAAAAAAGTCAGGATCAAGTATTAAAAGGATGGAAAATTCTACAGCGGCGACAATCACCGTCAGCAAATTTTGGTGTGCAAATGTTATGGCGCATGACGTGTGCCTCAGACGACTACCACACAACTGTTGCCAACACAAGTCTCTTTGGAGCAAGGAGCGTGTGTAATCCCAAAAACGACAAGCACTGTTTTTTGCTCTGAGGCATTCCCGTACTATCAAATTATCATTCATGAAGCTATACTATTGATGCAAATGAAACTGCGAGGAAAACCAAAGCAAATTAAAAATTAAGAACATATATTGTCCCGATCTACAATATAAAACAGGTACGGGACGCCATTTTTTTATATGTAAATATATATACCTTAACACTATCATTGTTATTGTTTAGGTATATAAAAAATTGCATCCCACGCCTGTGCATTATTATAGGCAAAATTTAAGAGGTCAACCCGTTTATGTTTCAGGCCAAATTTCAGTTTATTTGGTCAAACATTTTAAGAGAAGATTTTAAATCATACAATCAACAAGCACTACCTGTGGCGGTTATGTTAGGTAAACATGCAAACTCAAGAGGCCATTCCATTAATGCTTCAGATTAAGTTTAAATTATTTGGCTCGGAGGTTTCAGACGAAAAAAAATTAAATATATAGGTAAACGGGCGACGACTGATGACGGGCGGACTGACGCCAAGTGTCGACAAAATCTGACGGCATTTAGCCAGGTGAGCTAAAAAGAATGAAGTTCAAGTTGAAATGTTGCCAGGTATCCAGACAGAAAATTAATCTGACCAACAATTATGAGGGAAATCGATAACTTTCTACCCAACATATGTTCCATAAACAAGAATAATTGAGCATACAATAGCACTATATTTTAATAATATGCCTTTTAAAGCACTGCCCATGTGATACTTTGGGGGAAAACTGTGACTTCAGATAATTTCTTTTTCTAATGTAGTTTATATAAGAAATAGGGTATTTTTCAAAGGACTGCACTGTATAAAAAATTTTCGGGGTCTAACACAGTCAGACTATTTTCTTTTTTCAAAATTTGGGCAATATTTAAAAAACTTATCGCCCTTCCAGAACAGCAAATAGTTGGTGCCGAACTCAAATACAAAATAGAATGGAAATTTTCATATAAATTATATATTTCATTTTCATGTCATGGCATGGTTATTTCTTGTTATTTGTTTTTGTTTTAAATTTAAAATTTGATTGGGTTTTTATTTGTGTTTTGACATCTGTTTGTCATTTTTCTTTTGATTCCTATAAATGTCCGTCATTTTGAAAAAAAAATAATCACTCAGTGACAAGTACATTTCGTACATTGAACCTGGCAAATAAGTAGGACAATTGATTGTAAATCATGTTTTGAACTTCTAATCTGTTAAGGGTTAATTCAGCATAAAAATTAGATGACAATCTGTAGAAGATATTGATAGAGATAAATTATAAATAATAGTTCCATTTATTAAAAAAAACCCTTTTACAATCCAACTCGCGAGAAGGAGTTGATTGTATGAATTTAAAATATTTTGTCAAATCTTGAAGAAAACAAATACATATATATGCAGTAGGAAATAGATTTTACAATTATAGTTTAAAGAGAAATTTTAAGAAATATATTCTTCTTTCACTCGTTCAAAAATTAACTGAAAAATAATTCTTGTTGCTTTCCAACCCCTCCCTCAAAAAAACCCGTCAAGTTTAATGTTCGGCCCTAAATGTTTCCTAAATAATTGATGTTTTACAGAAATTTGCTGCATTTGTTAAACTAAAATACGGAAAGGCCTCAAAAAGTATTGCACTTAGTACATGTAGTTGTCCCTGTCGTCGGATTTGGCTTCCCATTTCGATTTGTTTGGATTTGAGGGCTTTTTATATGTTTGGTTCTTGATCTTCTAATGTTACTGATGAGAGTTTACTCCTCAAAATGTTCATATAGCATACGAAAATTCTCCATATTTATTCAACATTGGTAATTTTGTATTTTAAAGAATTTACTAAGATAAAAAAACAGTGTGAAAGTACAAACTCTAGAAATTGATATAAAAACACATTAGTTAAATAACTTCAATTAAGTGCATAATGACAATTGTATAATTGTAGACAAACATATTTAACCCGGAGCATACTTTATGTGCCTGTCCCACGCCAGGAACCTGTAATCCAGTGCATGTCGTTATTGTTATATTTAAGTGTTACTTATTTAACATTGTATACTTATTTGGCCGATAATCGTTATATTTGAATTTTTTACTCTTTGAATTCGTAGAGAAATTTGGAAGAGTAGTTCATTTTATTGGTATAGGGGGTATTGTAGTTTGTATGATTCAGACGAAAAAACATTAAAATTTCAATTTCTGGTATGCTTGGAATCCTGCAATTGTTAGCACACGGTTGGTCGCTAGCGATTTAAGATTTAAAAAGTTAATCTATGATGATCAATGATTTATTAAATAAACGACTAAACAACCTTATACACACAGGAAGGACCTCATCAAAAGATAAACCAAGAAAAGAAAAATTAAAAAATGAAAAAATCACTAATTCCCCCAAATAAAATAGGGAATGGGTATGAGGAGGGTACCTTCTCACACTTTTTAATACCGTAGGTTATTATGATTTTAATGTTTCACAGCTTGTTAAAAATAATTTGCCCCTTCCACTGTTTTTTCCCTCATGCTCGATTTTGTCCATGCTCCGCCTCTTTAATTTAAATCATATCAGTTTAAGGGGGTACCCAACGCCAACACTAAAATAAATTCCACTCGTTTATTTAAAAAAAATGTTTAGTCATATACTTCGATAAATAAAGGAAACATGAAAATTTTAAGAAGTTTCAACCACACATTTTTCTGGAATAATTTCAATAGATAAATAGCAATTTCATTATCAAAAAGTTAGATCACTGAGATGCATTTATTTTAATATCAAATGATAGGTGATTAAAACGTTTAGATGATTTTTACAGAGTAATTCCCTTTGGTGTTGGGTACCCCCTTAAGCAAAAGAAATGTTTACAGGATAATTTACTCGGGTATTAAATTATTAGTGTCGCAAAACAAATGAAAATCAATGACAAATGAACAGTTCCAGACCCCTTCAAATCCCACATATGTTAACTAAACAATTCTCAATATACTATAAAAATATATCAGCCTCTTACAACTTATCCTGATTATTAATGTTCATTTTTTGCCTACATTATAAACATTTATTATTTCAAATAAATGTAAAGTCTACCCATTCAAGTTTAACATTAGCAATTAAAAATATAATTAAGGAAAACAACTCTGCAGCAATATCTTACCTTCTTTTTCTTTTGGTGTCAATTCTCTGTAATATTTCAGATGAACTCCGATATCCATTGTGTTTTAATAAAAAAGACACAAAAATTGTGTATAAGAATACTACAATTCTCAAATGACGAATTTGTTCTTCTCTTCAAGTAATGGGATATTTATATTTAAATTAAACATTAAATAAAAGACTAATCAATTAAATACATAATTAAGCATATTAAATTTCCGATTATTTAAAGAACAACAAAATTTGGCGTCTTTTAATTTAAAAGTCTCTATTCTAATCAGGTGTTGATGCGAAGCATAATACGAAATTAAATGTTTTAATGTGCCATTTTTGTGAATACTGATTAAATAATATCAACAAATATGTTTAATTATAATGCCCTTCGAAGACCCAGTGTCTCGGGGATTAACGAAGGCGTTATGTAATGTTAAAACAAATAGAATGTACACGTACATGTATGTCGAATATGTTATACTTTCCGTAAACAACTTGATAAAAATGTCGAACATTTTAATTGATATCATTGATCAATTATAAACAAATATGCATTAAAAAAGAAGAAAAGTGCTGAA
>JARWCS010323672.1:0-12673 GCA_034783895.1 Geukensia demissa | reverse complement strand
TTTAATCGCAAACTCCGCTTTATTGCAAAATTTTCTCTGACAAATAGGCTTTGCAAATAAGCGGAATCCACTGTATAATAATGGATTTGAAGGAAACAACATTAAAACCACAGATAAAAAACATTATCACTGATTTCATTGTACCGTCAAGGAAGATACATGGCAAACTAATAAGAAGAAGTTGATAGCTGGTCTCTAACATCCACCTCAAAACTGATGTCACGAAAATATTGTAAAGAAAAACCAGAAATAGTGTGTGCAAAACTAAAAAAAGGTACCCTGTTGTGGCAGCCAGTTTTAAAGGTGGAGGAAGTGGCAATACCAGAAGAGAATCACCAACCCAAGGAAAGTATCGGGCAAAACTTATCACATGTTGTGAGGTCAAGTCCACCCTTTTTTGTCTGATACCAAGTCAGGGACAAAGTCATACTGTATTAATGATACCCTCCTGTGATCTATGCAGGTAATTTTAAATCAAATATTTAAACCATTCATACACCCAGGTCATTGCCACATAAAATGTATAGACAGGTTCCCATGTTATAGTGAACAAAGAAGATGGTTTACAGTACTTCAGAGTTCATGCTAATCTTTTCCGAATATATGGCTTAAGGAGCCTGTCTATGATGTAACATTACTATCAACATCATTTAATTAGTATGTTTTTACCTGTACAATGTTCAGAATCTTGATCCTATCCTGCATGTCTTCTGCTCGGACCATCAGACGACAAATGTTCAATACATCGTTCTTGTTGTGTAAACCTTGTTCTAATAACAAGTTTAATTCTTCTTCAAGCTATAAAATAGTAATGAATAACGATTAAAAAAGTATTTTTCATTCCTGTGGTTTCTTCAGAAAAACATTTTCAATAAGACATTATGGATATTCTATTAAAGTTTCTTCCAAGCGAGTATAAAAGTTTGGTAAATTTAGGTGGTATTCCTGGAAATTTTTGTCTGCAGATGGTGCCGGAAAAAAAAAACCAAGTATACCCATCATAACAAGGGATAGCCTAATATTGAATTGTATGTAATGAATTTGCTAAGAATCGGCATGATTTCAGACATTAGTGAATTTGATGTGGATCATGAATAATTTTCTTTCTGCAGTAATTTTTTTCATTTTATATCTACAAGCCAATTTAAATAAGAAATGTCTGCAATCAATATACAGGTAATCATTTTAACATACAAAGAGAAGTCAAATTTAGAAAACATCAAGTATTAATTAAGAAAATTTCTACTCTACAGATACCATTGTATGAATTTCATGGTTTTGACTTTGACATAATAACTATCAACACTGTAAATCTATTAAAAAAAATCTGTTTTTTGCAATTAACTTACATCTTCATCTTGGAAGAGTTCTTCTGATCGTTTCTTCTCTTCCTCTGCAGGTTTCTTTGTTGATTTCAATGGTGTTGATTTATTGATACCAATTGTTCCTCGGCATTTCTCAGTCCCACAGAAACATTTCTGAGCTTCTTTACTATACAAATACAAATAAAGACAATAATTAATTCAAATATTTACTTTATATACAAAATAAAGAAAATCAAGACTGTTGTCAAATTAACAAAGAAAAGAAAAGAAAACCATTTGACTTTTTGATCATGCATTTTTCTCTTATGATTTAGGTTTTTTTTTTTTTTTTTGGATTTTGCATGAACTGATATTTGAAGTATATATTTATCACTATGTGATAAAGCAGATACTTGCCTTTGATTGGCCTATCCTATGATTAGATAAAAGTTTTCAGACATTTCTATTGGCTGATCTGGTAAAATCTTGCTCTGCAAGATCCTCGTTTACTCTGTGCATAAATTTCAACAACAAAAATAGGCCATACACAATAAAATTAATCATAAGAGAAACATTTTCCATTGGCACTGATAAAAACTGAGGTGCAAACTTACCGTTAGTGCTTGACATCATATTGAATTTTATTTGATGCACATTTTACCTACATGTGAAGGCAGCAAATGACATAAATAAATAGAGCTGCAAAGCACTTTATCAGGCACTGGTCAAGTTTTAAACAACAATAATTTTTTTAAATCTTTAGAATTTAATAAAACTGTTTCAAGTTGCACAAAAAGATTTGAAGAGTGAAGTTACCTGATACTTACCCATATGTTTCAAACTGATAATCAAATGTCAGCTCCGTTCCAGCTGGTATCAACTTCTTTGTGAAGAAACCAACTCGTAAACAACCATTAACTGTCCACTGTGAAGTAAACAATATATTCATTAGCATCCATGTGAATTTGTTAATATTCAACTCGGAACAATATACTTGCATGAATTTAATTGACAAAAGTCCAATGTGATAAACATGATTAATAATCACAAACTGATTTTTATCCCATTTGACCAGTTTTACCTGCTCATCCACTGGGAGAAATAATCCACTTCAGAAACAGATTTCCATTTGTGAAGCTTACTGAATTAAATTATTTCATGGAAATTCCTTAATCCATGCTGCAGTGATTTTAGTGGAATATATATATATTTTAATATTTTATAAAAATTTTACAATTTTGCAATAAAAACCTTGTAAACAAATACCTGTACATTTATTTACTTGTCAGTGGTGACATCAATATTAGCATTGTAAAGACATCAATATGGACACAAAATTAATATGGTCTTAAGTGTAGGTAACCATAATATATCAGCTGTCTCAAAAATATCTAGATACTCGCAGCTGTAATGTTAAAACAATCTCAATTACATGTGTTAATATCCTTTAATCATAGTGAATGACAGCTCATAGTATGAAAATGGGGTTCCACTGTTTTGAAAGCCATATGGAGTGCTGTCTTGACGACTTGTTGTGGTCTCCATGGCATTTCTCCTTGTCTTTCCTTTTTCATTATTAAAGTTTACGGTTAAATCCAATTTGATTTAACTGAACAAATGTCGGACATCCAGTGTGTGATGACTCCTGTCCAGAGGCTTTAAGATTTGTCAACAGGAATAGCTTGTTTTCAATAACCACAAGAATTTATAGTGGAGGCAACTACTTGGGGACAAAACTGTCCTTTTTACATCTGTTGTTGAAATATTTCTATAGATAAATTAGATACTGGTAGTTGCTTGTATCAATTTGACTATACTTGTGTGTTTTAACTAATTTTCTATTTGGCTGCAATTGAAAGGAGGGTGGTTCCTTACATCATAACACATTAAGGAGTGAAGACTGTTTGTTGGTTAATCTTATTAAAATCGGATCTTGCTAAAATTGTCCACTGCATTCTCAAACCAAGATCTGACAATGCTCCATTCTACTTTCTGTTCTGATGACCCTGTCAGGATCTTAGGGATTTGTCATATTACCAGTACTAACCCTTCCAACATCTTTGAAGTGGTGATTTCATTAGCTGACATCAGAACAAATACAATGTATTAGAACGGAGTGTTGTCAGATCTTGGTTCAAGAATGAAGTGAGATATTTTACCAAATTCTGATTTTAATCAGATTGTTGGTTGGTGTTTTGCTGTTTTTATTGTTTTATTAGCATTGATATTCCTATCAACACTACATGTGCACTTGTGCAACAGTTGCTTGAGGGTAATTTTAATGTGAAAGTAATATAAGGTTTTCCTATATTGTGAAACATTTATTATTGATGTTGATCTTTTCAAGAGCAGTCCAATTTCAGAACCCAAAGCAACTTTTATGTAAGAAGCAACAGATGTCCGGCATATGCACACAAGACTTCACATAGTCACCAGAGCCTTGTCAACATTATTTCATATGATGAAAATTTCTTGAACAATGCCACTTGTACGTACCAGCAAAGAGCAATTTATCGATAACATCCAGATATATAATGGTTGAATAACAAGAGACTTCAGAAAAAATTTAATTATCAGTTGCATAGTTAGTTTTCAACGAATTAATTAACAAAGGAAATTGCCTTTCTTTCCAAAATCCACAAAAACTGATGTCAATGAATATTCAGAAGATCAATTCCTATTGTGTTACTGTAAAACTAAGTGATTAAATATTCCTTAAATATTTATATTCACAGTATTAAGGAATATTTAATCACTTAGTTTTACAGTAACACAATAGGAATTGATCTTCTGAATATTAGTTTGTAAACTTCAACAAAGTATAAACTGAGCTGTGTATTTTTTGCTTTTATATATTATCAAATATGCATAATTTGAAGTAAGTGCTTGTTATCAGCTGCTTTAGAATGTCTTCAACTTGATCTCTTTTTTCAGATATTGTTCTAACCGCACCATGAAATATTTCATTCAATATTTTAATTATATCTTTCATATATGCATTGCATAGAATTTAATGTCCACGTCTATGGTAAATTATACAAGTTTTTGGTGGAAATCCTATGCCACCCGTTCCTTGTAAGTTGAAACCTTACTGGTTTTTCAACTTCACACTAAATGAAACTGATTTTTCCTGACCTGTGTCACACACATGATGCTGTAAATATTTTCAGGTATTTACAAATTTCACTTGTAAATGAGTTATATCTCTTTAACCACAGCTACTAAAGAATTTGGAAAATTTGGATAAGTTGAGTATTCATTGATGCATTGGTCTGTAACAAGTCTTCTGGCATCTGGAAAGTCATTGTATTTTTTTATTTTTATTATTATGTCTAAATTAAAACATTGTTTGTTTGCTCTTTACTGACAGACTCTGTTAATTCATTCCCCTTGAAAACCTTTCAGCTTGGTTTAACACTAAACTTTTTTATCGAAACTCTAGGGTTTAATCGTTCTGGCATCAAGTTTTTTCTGTTAGGTATCACAGTTGCCCTCAAATTGGAAACAGCATTCAAACCATATTTTTGACATAAGTTGGAAATACATCATGTAATATGCATGTTTTAAAATATTCAAATCAAGAATAATTTTGACTAAGATTACCTTATTGATATTTTCAGTAATAACAATGTGTCAAAAAAAAATTCTTGACACATTTCTCAAATAAAATATTAGAAAATGAGCTATTGGCAGTTATTTTTGGCTAGGAAAACTAAAATATTTTACCTACCCAACCTGTCCCAAAAATTGGGTTAGAAAAGGGCAAACAAGCAATTTTTAAAAAAAATTAGGCTTGATTAGTTTTATAATTTTATAATCTCTGAATATTTTTTATATTTTATTATTTGGCAGGTCATTTAATCAAGGGGATTAAGAGCTTCTCAACTTTAAACAGCTTCTTTCAAAATGATGTGGTACTGCCTCCTTTATATTTACTTTATATATTTATTTTCGGCTTACATATTTCTGACCTTAACATTTTTTAATTGTATGTTTTGTTATGGCAGATGCTGAATGCCCTTCCTTAGTTTTTTTCATCCTTCATGTTTTTATTCTGTCATACATCCTAAAAGGGAGAGTCCTTTGTAAACTTTGTTATGGTGTAACAAAATTCTTGTACCTCATTTTTTTAAGTCAAATGGTTCTGTCAATTGAAACCCTGTATATTCAGCTCTACTAAAAATTGATGGCCATCTAAATCAAAGCTAATCAAGTGTGATTGATCTGTCATCTTTATGAGGTACTATAGGTAGGTTTACCTCATGTCATACATGTATTGTACTGTTGTGAAATCGGACTAAAAGTGTTTCTAAATTGGTACAAGCAATTTTAGAATCAAGGAAAGAGATGTTGAAGTCTTATGTTTAACATCCAAACCAGGTATTCTTTATAAAAATGATTGATTGAATTGCTCAACTTTCAGGTCAAAACTTTGTCATATTCAGCACAATAGATAATACATGGATTATCTGCTTGGTGAGATGTGGCATGGTCTCCTTGACAATATCTTTTCTTTTGTTACGGATGCATGATCGATGATGGTGAATGAATCCTGCCTTGTACTGGACCAAACTGCAGACACAGATTTTTAACTCTAGAAATGCTACCTCTGACTTGAACCGACCCGTTTACATAGTTGCAGCAGATACCTATTTTAATGCCTTTTGTTTTTCCCAGTAAAGATCTAATCCACAACATTCTACACTCTAGGAGGCTAACCCATTACACCACCACAGCAGTCAAAACAAAATGAAATGCTTCAACAACCATTCCATTTTCTAATCTCTTTTATTAGAAACGGCTGTTCCATTCAATTGTTTATTGCCATGTTTGATTATTACCATGCAAATTTATTAAAAAAATTATTTATAATTTTCTTCCTACCCAACCACAAGTACTGTAATGGAGTTCCCTTTATTTTCATTATGCTGTTTGTTATTTAATGTGTTTGCAAACATCCTTACAAGAATCATTTTTATGTGTCAGTTATTTTTGTACTGTTGTATAACAAAGATGCTTCAATAACGCAGAACAGTTCAAATACTTTATTGAATTAAAATACAAAAATATGAAAGACAAAAGGAAGTCAGAATAAAGAGCAAAATATACTAGCACAGGACTAATTATTGCCATGCACCCAATATCACCATAGTGTGTATTTTACCCCTACATGCACAGATGGTCACAAAATTTTTGCAAATTTAACATGTTTGAAAGGAAACAGTAAGAACTTCACATTAATTGTTGTTTGTCAGAATGATAAAACTACAGTAAAACACACAATGGCAATAATTAAACATGGCAATAATTGGTCCCGTACCTGTAAATCTGGATATCTGCAACATACACACATCTCTGGAATAGGACACACCTTCTGGTTACATGTATGTAATGTTTACACGACAGAAATATTACAAGTAGTCTGTAATTACTTCCATGCTGTTTGATGATCTACTCAATTAGAACATTTCCTGTCCGTCATAACATTAACAGATTCTACTAATTGTCACTCATATTATCAAAGAGTTTGTATTGTTAACAGTTCAACACAATATCATGACACATGACTTTTTCCAATTTGCATCTGCTTTATCTCCCACTGTTCAGGCTCAGGTTTCACAAATAGTAATTTGCATAAAAGAAAGAAGAATGCATTATATGAGTGACACGGAAAGGTAGCAGCCGAAGAAAACTTATAAAGACCATATTTGTTCGTCTTGATTTTTGTGAATTTTTTTTTTGCCGTGTTGTTAAGTTTGTGAAACAACATTGACCACAAATTAAAGTAGTTTACAGTATGTCGATAATTGTATTGTATTTTAAGCTTTTAGGAACTAAAGGGTGGATTTAACTGTCACAAATTGGGTTTATCTGGCAATGCGTATCAGAGCCTGGTAAACAGATTTTTGTTACCGTAAAAATCAAGATTTACATCCACAAAGCTTAAAATACATTACAGTTATCTCTATTCTACTGCAATAGTAATTCAAACGCTTTTGCTTTTCACTAAAACGGGTAAAAAAGAAAATCTACAAAATGATGTGGATGTTTTTCCCTGATAAATGTCATAGACGTCGCGTGAACTACGGTCATTTATAGGCGACATGTTGGCTTCAAATCTAGATATCGTTGTTTTATCAGTTGTACATTTTAAATATTCTGTGTATTTTATTTACTTTGACAAGCAATAAATCTATTGTTCCAACAAGACGGCATTTGGCAGATTTTTATATGACTTAATCCTAGTAACAGCAAATATTTTGTGAATTTTTATGTCGAATGTAAGCAAATCAAATAAGGTAATACAACAGTAGATGCATTAGAATGTTACATTGCTTATGAAATAAGTTATCAATACATTAACTGTCCATGTATGTGCATTTTTAATGAGCCTAATCCAATTGTTCATGTCAAACAGTATCTAATTCTTTTTATATTTTTTTTCAATATTGTTCAGTTGTGTAATAGCGACAGAAATATTTAAAATGTATATCATGTTTTGATGTTGAAACAGTCAGGATTTGTTTTATTAATTTTCTTGCTGGTGTATAGCCATCCAACAACCTTTTTTTATGCTTATGATAAAAGTTTATTTAGTTGTCTTTGGCAACAAATGGCTCAGGTCATTAAATAATTCTTCAATTTGCAACATTTTCCTGGTTTTTAAAAGACATTCCAAGTAAAATTAGATTTTGCATTGCTCCAGTTCTATTCCTGACAATGAAGTCATGTCACATGATAATCTTTATCTCGACCATTATGATTTGTTGAGATGACACATGCTTCCAAAAGTATAGAAGCAAAAATTTCATCTGCTGTCAAATGAAATAGGTCACAAGAATGTAAAATGTAACAGTATTAGACTTCATTTGTGACATGCCAAAACGTGAGCAATGTGTTAACACATTTACAAATCTTCCGATAGTTTTTTAAAACTGATGCGTATGACCATTCCAACACTAAGGCCAAATAAGAAAACATGTCCGGTTCCCAGGCCAGACGCGTTCAGTTTTTACTGCGGCTTGGATTCTTTTTATTTCTGGTAAAAAAAATTCTAACTGCACCAAAAACACTTAAAAAATTCATTGTGGTCAAAGGGAGATAATCATAATTGAATAAAACATAGCACCGGTTGACAAAAAAAAAGGTTATAAATCTTGTTAATTGTAACGTTCTATTGCAAATTTTTGATTTGAAAAGTAATTGGGTCATCAGGTGATGATGTGGTTAAGACTTTTGGTGATCTCTAGGTAGGATTTGTCAAGCTGACATCATGGAAGCCTGATATCTTGATGAACATTCATCTTTCTCAAGATGATTATCGAAAAAATATAAAATAAATTGTGGCCCAAAAAAAAATGACCGGAGAACCTAGGAATTTTTTTGTTTGGCCTAAATACATGTACTTCATGCTTTAGTGGTGAAACAGTAAGTGTTTTTTAACATGGTGTTTCTTAGGGCTCTTCCAGAAATCAATGAACATTTATAGGGGGTGGTAAGCAACTTTTCATCATGCACTAAATTTTATTTTATTTTTTCATATAAGTAAAATACCAACACTAATCAAATAGGGGGTGGTAAGCAACTTTTCATCATGCACTAAATTTTATTTAATTTTTTCATATAAGTAAAATACCAACACTAACCAAATTTTATTCGACTCCCAAACCCCATATAATCAATTCTGGAAGAGCCATTATGTGTACAACCATTCCAACACAAAATATCTACATTTTGGTGCTGAAATAGTGATTGTTTTTTATTATTATTATTTTCTTTTTTTTGGTTGGTGTTTGTGACCATTCCAACACTAAATTTGCACTTCTTGCTTTTTAGTGGTGAAATAGTGAATTGTTTACGTATGTGCGAAACCATTGCAACACTAAATTAATGAGTATTTTCTCACTTTAGTGGTGAAATGGTATAAAATTTGTTTATGTTTTAACTTCAATGTTCTTACCTATTTAATATATTTGATATAGAGAAAATTTTCAAACAAGCTACATTATTTTTTCTTTCTTTTAACTTTTGGCCATTTTCTTTCTTTCTTACTTTCTCTCATTCAATAGAAGGGATACAATAAAAGGCTGAAAAGAAGAATCAATGCAGAGAATGTAGATAAGATAGTTTTAAAAATGCCGTTTTATTTTCATGAAAATTTCCGAAGTAAGTTTTATTTTACTGAAAATTTCCGTGGTAATTCTTGTTATTTTTTTCTTTTTGTCAATGTTTCCATGGTAACAATCTCCAACTAGGAATCATACTGTGTTAAGTTCTTCGTTTTTAATAACTCCACCATTAATGAATGGATGTCATCTTTCCTTTTTTTGTCTTTTTTTCTATACATTATTGTCCTAGCACTTATCTGTATGTGTACCAAATCAATCTGTTTTCAGTTTCCAGGATTTTTTGCCGCAACGCCATTCAATTGCAGAATGTACTTTGTTTTGTATAAGGTAAACCCTGCGGTAAAGATTGTTCCAATTTTTTGTTGTTGGTATTTTGGAAACTCAAATTTTGCATTACTTTTACTCGTTAAGTTTCGCAAGCTGATTCATTGGTATCCATAAAAATATTAGCTCTGTGAATCAAGTGTCATCAAAAGAACTCCTTAATTTTTATGTACCTCCTATAGCATCAAGTTAATTCCTTCAATTGATATGTCTATCCTATTATGTCAACTCTCAACTCCACTTTTCCTGCAATGTCCTCGATTTTTTCTGTTGGATCAAATTCCTGTATTTTCCTTCAAGTCTTTTTCTCACAGCTTTCCCTTTCTGTTACCAAAATGTACATCATCTTTATTAAGGATATACATGGACGACTCATACTACATGTACTGTAATGCCATTTAAATTATCGAAAAAGAAGCCTTTTTCACAGCATTCAGTTCTATTTTAAATACTTCGCTCATTACATTTGACTTTAGTTGGCAATTAGCAATGATAAGCTGCTGTTTTTCCCAAGTTGTCGGTTAAAGGTATTCTTCAGACTGACAACGGACAGATTCAGAAATAAAAACGCAAAAAAAAAACGCTATTGTATGGTGTATATTCATGTGTCGATTTCATTTGGAAGTAATTCAATTAAAAAATCTTTTTCAACTTTTCATTTTCAACTTTGTATTTTTGTAATTACATGGAGAAAAGTAAGTGTGCTTTTTGTTATATTTTAAATGTATAGCAATATGTACGGCCATTTTCAACAAAATTTCAGCATGCACGCAAAGCTTGTAATTTTACCAAAAAATATGTTGTTTAAGTGACAGAGAAGCAACTTAGTTTTTGGTCAATTACATGGATGTGCAGTGTTCTAAACTAAAATTTAATCATCACAGACCTTTAGCCAACTTTCATAGACACGATTGATATCTATGTACATTACTAACAAAATTCCTGAATTTTTATAGAAATATTCTGTATGATTTTTCAAAGACAGTGTCTATTGTTTAACAAAGGTTAGTTTCGAACACTGGAGTTTATAATAATTTCAATTGTTACTAAGGTTTCTCCAATTCACTATTACGGAGTGATAAATAAACTAGACAAAATCAATTACAACATAAACCTGATGAAAAGTGTACTCTTTCTTTTCTTTCTTTTCAATGTCAATGAATGTGTTTCATAAAATACAGTTTCATCCAAATGGTTTGGACTGATTATTGAATGGAATAATAATCAACATTTATTTATGAGTTAGAATGTGCATTTCTTTCTGCTTGTAACTATAATTTACCATTTTCCCTGGTCTTGTAGGGGCTCTATAATATATTCCAGCACTGCTAAGAGGTCAATTGCAACTGTCAATCCTTTGTTTGGTAAATAAAATACTAAAGTGTAAGTAAGGTTCAACTGAACTAAATAAACCACTATTTGTCAACTTGAAAGTTATCTGTTCTTGCTTGTATTTCTTAAATGACAGAATAAATCATGTGATAGATAAATGTTTCGATTTGATCAATCATGATGTTTGAGGTGTAATAAATTTTTATTTTAGTGGACTCTGTCAATATTTGTTCTACTTCACGACTTCTATATTTCTAGACTCGATTTATTATTTATTGTAATATTGCTGTATACATTCTTTTGTGGGTTTCTTCCATTTTGTCCAAATTAGATGGTAAACATACCTTACTACATAACCAATCTCTTGACAGTATTTAAAATAAGAATAAGTTTTAAAAAAATAAAGCTTCTGAAAATTTGGTCAAGCAGATGTATTGATGAGATTGGGTGCATGGCAAGGTGGGATGGTTCTTTAGCTATGGGTACATTTCAAGTTAGCTTTTTTTCACGATCATTATCTTTTTAAGTTACATATCAACCATGTATTCAACATTTTCTGCATTGAAGGAAGCCAGCATTCAATAGTTTTGTTGTACATCAGGGGAACGGCTCTGTGTCAAGTAAGAATTCATGCCAGTATTGTTGTCTGAAAAACTGTTACAATTTGAACATGCTAGAGATATTCAAATCTAAATATAGTCGTTAATTTTATTTGTAATTTTCTGCTAGATTTTGTATAAATATGTGCAGGAAATTATTCAATTACCGGTAGCATGATTTGTGAGCAAATTTCAAACCCACTGAAAAGCTCTAAAGGGTGGTTAATTGATGTTTTGGTGTTCTCACTTTGAAATTTTCTTATTGTTTAACCAAAGATAGTACCATTTCGATTCTCCAGTGACAAGAGAAGAGAGATATCCATCTTGTTTACAACAAAGGTCATCACCTTAGCAACATAGGTCATCACCCATTTCTAGGTCGCTGTGAAAATGAAACCATCAATATCATTAAAATTTTGGTACAATTATTTTTGCAATATTTGTTCAGTATGCTCGTCAGAAATCAAGATGCTGTAAATGTTGGACATCCGAATCTAGTTCTAATGAACGTTGATCCAAATGGTCTTAGAGAATGGTGGGTTTTTTTTTCTATTTATACGATGCATGTTTTGGTTGAACTGAAAAAGCACGACACAAGTATGTGCAGAGTTTAGTGTTGGAAAAATACCATATAAACCATATTGAAAATTCCTTTTTCAAGTATAAACTTTCTGTTGTCGACACTATTATACATTAATACTAAAATAACTTGTAATAATACAGGGTTATTGCATGAATATTGTCCAGAGTAGAATATAATATTGCAAAAGCTTGCGAGTGCAATTAATCTTTTACAAGGGATAATATTCATCAATATTCGTGCAATAACCCCTTTAATATAAGGCAAAACCATTAAAATGCTAAAAATATCAATTTTTAACATCAATAACCTAATTTTTCAGAGCAATATTGCACTGAGTGCAATATCCTGGAATATTGCACGCTAACACTTGGTTACGTTCTCCGGCGAATATAACCTTCTATA